>KE505484.1:233572-260205 GCA_000441515.1 Elaeis oleifera
CAACTAAAAGAAAGAATTCGAAAGAAAATAAAATATTAAATAAATCAAAACAGACTTTATGTCGGACTAGAACTCTCGCACGCTCCCGTAGTTCTGTCAAACGATTGAATTAGGCTCCAAAATTTTCAGTGCCGGCGAAGTGGCCAGCCTCGTAGAGCTCCAAAAGAGCTTTCCGGAATGGAATCAACTTAAGGATTCTGACATCGGATGATAAAATTATGATCATTCTAGCTCGACAGTGTCAAAACATCAAGATACCTCGGATACAGTGATTTGAATACCTCGGATACAGTGAGCTCCCATGGATACCTCGGATTAGTGTGCTACCGGCATGGTTGCCGACCCAAACACCAAACTGAGGTACTCGTGCCGACCCAAACACCAAGCTGAGGTACTTCCAGCTGATCTATTTGCTGAGGGTCCCTATGACATCTACGTCATCCTCCCCTGGCTGGAAAGAACTCATCCTCGAGTTGGAACCCTTCTCATCTGATGAATCATCTGCATAAGGAATTAGATGCTTCACATTAAACACATCAGAGATTCGAAGATGACTTGGTAATTGCAACTGATAGGCGTTGTCATTGATCTTCTTGACTATCTCGAAAGGACCCATCTTGCGTTGGCACAATTTATGGTATTCTCCCACTGGATACCGATCGTTGGTCAGAACAGCCCACACATAGTTGCCGACCTCAAAAGTCATTTCCTTCAATGCTTGTCTGCGGCCTCGTATTTGGCGTTGCTGGATTCAATCTGTTGTTTGACTGACTGATGGATAGCTTGAAGTTCTTCAGCCCAATTTTCAGCCTTTGCACTAGGTCATCCTTTGGAAGTGATGGGAGCTAATCTAGAACATTGCTCGGAGTCAATCCATAGACAATCTGAAATGGACTGTAGCCTATAGCCCTGTTTACCGAACGATTGAATGTGAACTCAGCCTGTGCTAAGGCCAAATTCCACTGCTTCATATGCTCGCCAGCAAGACTCAATAAATTTCCCAAGCTCCTGTTAACGGACTCGATCGGACCATCTGTTTGAGGATGATAGGCTGAACTAAACTGCAAACTGATTCCCAAACTCCTCCATAGGCTCCTTTAAAAGTGGCTCATCAACTTTGTGTCTCGATCAAATGTAATGGATTTGGATACTCCATGGAAACGGACTACTTCTTTGAAGAACAGTTGAGCAACATTCGAAGCATCTATAGTCTTCCGATAGGTGATGAAGTGAGCCATCTTCGAGAATCTATCCACCACGACCATCACTGAATCGCACCGTCTTTGAGTCATAGGTAGATCCAAAACGAAATCCATACCGATCTCTTCCCATGGACAATCTAGGACAAGCAAAGGGGTGTATAATCCTACATTCGTCGCTGTCCCCTTTGATACTTGGCAGACCCGACAAGATCCACAAATCTGATCACATCACACTTCAATTTTGGCCAATAGAATTATTTTGAATTAGTGTGAGAGTTGTCTCTGCCAAAGTGTCCTTCATTATGAAGCTCTTGTACAATCTTCTTTTGCAAAGAGCAATGGGGAACACAAAGCTGCACACCTCGAAATAAAAATCAATCATGCAACTGATAATCAGTTCGGGATGAGAATGTATCTCATATAGAATTCAGCCAAAGTCAAGGTCGCTTGCATAATGATCCTTCAGGGTATCAAATTCAATCACCTTCACATGAAGAACTCCTAGCAGTTTCGCTGTCCGGCTTAATGCATCCGCCATCTAATTCTGAGCACCAGATTTGTGCTTCAGAACAAAATGAAATTCGTGCAAGTAGTTCACCCATTTGATATGCCTGCGGTTCAGTTTTCTTATCCATTGATGTACTTCAGGACTTCATAATCAGTGTACAAGATAAACTCCCTCTGGACCAAATAATAACTCCACTGCTGATTGCACTAATCACTGCATAAACTCCACATCATATGTCGAATAATTCAGCTTGCACCCTGACAACTTTTCACTGTGGAAGCAAACGGGCCACCCTTTGACTGAATACTCCACCGACCCCAGTAGAGAATGCATCACACTCCACTTCGAAGATCTTAGTGAAATCAGGAAGGACAAAGACATCAGCAGAGGTGATCTTCAGTTTGATTTCTTCAAAAGCAACCTGCCTGCGCCTCGGGGGTCCACTGAAATAGTCTCCCTTTCATGCAGTTGGTCACTGGAGACATCATCGAAGAGAAACCACGTATGAATCTGTGGTAGAAGGATGCCAGGCCATGGAAACTTCGGACTTCATAGATGTTATGCGGCACCGACCAATTCTAAATAGTCTGGATCTTGGATGGATCAGCCCGCAGCCCTTCGAAGGAGATGATATAGCCCAGGGAAGTTATGCTATCCGCCATAAACTACACTTCTTGAGATTGGAAAATAACTTCTCTCTCCTCAGTATGCTAAGAACCTCCGTAAGGTACAACAAATGTTCTAAAAAAGGACTGTAGATAAGTATATCATCAAAGTAAACCACAATGAATTTATCAATGAATGATTGTAGCATATGGTTCATCAGCCTCATGAAGGTGCTTGGCGCGATGGAGAGTCCGAACGGCATCACCAGCCACTCATACAGGCCCTCTCTTGTTTTGAAGGCTGTCTTCCACTCGTCCCCAAGTTGGATGCGCAACTGATGGTAGCCACTCTTCAGATCAATCTTGATGAATACCTTGTCCCCAACAAGTTGGTCAAGCATGTCATCCAGCCTGAGAATCGAAAATCGATATTTGATGGTGATCCGATTGATAGCTTGGCTGCCTATGCACATGCGCCATGAATCATCTTTTTTTGAAACCAGCAGAGCAGAAACCACATACAGACTCATGCTCGGATGGATGTATCCCTTGTCCAATAGCTCCTAGACCTACCACTGCGACTCTTGATGTTCAGTTGGGCTCATGCGGTATGCCGGTTTGTTTGTAGACTCGCCCAGGAACAAGATCAATGTGGTATTGTATGTCTCTTTCTAGTGGTAATTCTGTAGGCAAGTCTTCGAGAAATACATCAGTAAATTTTTGAAGTATAGGACGTACCAGAAGTGGGATGTCACGCTCAGCTAAATCGCCCTTCTCCACCACTGCTAACAGGTAGCCGGCCTCCATTGCCTCTAAACAGGTGTGCTTCGTCAGAAAGTTGATGCTGATCTCCGCCTTTGGTCTAGATAAATCTTCTTCCTTCATCGACGCCAACGTGATCTTTTGATTATCCTTTTAGAAGATATAAGTGTTTCAACGGCCATCATGAATACCACCATGATCATCCTGCCATGGCCTTCTCAAAAGTAGATGACAGGCGTCCATTGCAACAACATCACACCATACCTTGTCATAGTACTTCTGTCTAATAGAGAACAAACAAGACGGTAACTGTCAACAATCACCTCACTCCCCTTTGAACCAAGACAGCATGTACAGTCGCGGGTGCTTCTCGATGGCTAGATTTAATTTGTAACAGTCTCCTGGGAGATAACGTTTTCATAGCTCCCCCACCTATGATGACTTTGCAGACTTTCTTCTCAATGGTGCAGCAGGTATGAAAATATTGATCCGCATCCAGTCCTCTTTTCTTCTCTTTTGGGAGCAAGTAGGCTCTTTTGAATAACTAGAGCCTCTCCGTTATCGCCAAACAGCAAGGAGTCATCCTCTTCGTTATTCATTTCATCGTAAACAGACTCTTGTTCTTCCTCAAATGGTTCTCCTTCTTCAATCAACAGCTGCTTCCCGGATCATCCAACGGACATTTTACAATTGTTCCACGTGTGTCCAATTTCACCGCAATTGTAACACTACAGGTTCGATGATCCAGCTGGGGTTGGATTTGAAGATCTTATATCTGCAATACAAACAGAAGGGTTAGTAGTATTGCGCCGCACATCCTCCTGATTTTCCGTCGCTTGATTGCTTTGTTGGGATGGATCAGATTTGAGTGTAGGTCTACGCAGCAGTTGCTCTTCAACAACAATAGCACGGTGGTACGTCTCTTTGACGATCCACAGGATCTGGAGCCTCAAAGCATCCTAAATCTGCAGTCGTAGTCCCCTCAGGTACCTCGTCCCATCTGTTCCTCGTTCTCCGCAAGATCGTTCCTAGCCACGAGTTAGTAAAACTCTTCCATGTAATCATCCGCGGATCTAGGATCTTGTCGCAGGTTCTGTAGGCGCTGGTACAAAGATCTTGTCGCAGGTTCTGTAGGCGCTGGTACAAAATTGCGTTTAGTTGAAGGATAAAAACTGCTCCCTCAATGCTTTCTTCATCTTCTCCCAGTCTTGGATTTTTGGTTTGCCCCTGCGCTCCCTGATTTTCTTCAACTGTTGCTACCATGCAAAGGCTCGACCTGTCAATTTTAAAGCAACAATTTACTTTTTATCATCACGTATCTCTTTGTACTCGAAGATACACTCAATCGGATCCAACCAATCAAAGAATACCTCCGTCTGCAGATCACCTAAATATTCAAGTAGATCTACTCTTATGGAATCAAACCAGTGGATTGATCGTTCGAACAAGTCACCACGACCTTCTCGCCGGCGTGTGGGAAGATCCCAATAGAAGGGATATTCGAAATCTGAAAACTCTTCTTCAAATCTGCAATCATCAGGTTCCGTCTCAGATCTCGCATCTTAAGTTTCTAACTATGTAAGACGTGCAATCAGATCCGTCACTTGTCTCCTCAAATCTTCGCACTCCAACATCAGATCCCGTTCCCGTTGCGTGATTTCATCATGGGCTGCTGGCTGATTCGCAGGTTGGTTCTTCTTGCGACCACCACCCGCCATCTGAACTACAGAAAAGAATCAGCACTCATGGATCTGAAGGACTTTGAACCAACTGACGCAGCCTATAGCACGGCGATCATTAGGAAACAAGGATGGAAGATGCACGAAACAATGAAAGACGGAAAAAGAAGGAACTCTCTTCTCACGAGTTTTAATCAATAATCTCCAAATAAAACTGATTACAATGATGGCCAAAGGGCCTATTTATAGTGTAAAAATCCTAAGTCAACTAAAAGAAGGAATTCGAAACAAAATAAAATACTAAATAAATCAAAAATAGACTCCATGTTGGATTAGGACTCTTGCGCGCCCCCGTAGGTCTGTCAAACGATTGAATTAGGCTTCGAAATTCACAGTAGTGGCAAAACGACCCACCTCGTAGAGCTCGAAAAGAGCTTTCCGAAATGAGGTCAACTTAAGGATTCTGACATCGGATGACAAGTTATGATCATTCTAGCTTGACAGTGTCAGAACATCAAGATACCTCGAATACCTTGAATATAGTGATTTGAATACCTCGAATACAGTGAGCTCCCGTGGATACCTCGGATTAATGTGCTACAGGCATGGTTGCCGGCCCAAACACTAAGCTGAGGTACTCGTGCCGACCCAAACACCAAGCTGAGGTACTCGGAGCTGATCTATTTGCTGAGGGTCCCTATGACGTCTGCGTCAGACATACGAAGAGACTCTCTCTACCCAAAGCAGGAGAAGATGATGCATGCCCATCGAGAAATAGCTCTATCCATCAAGGTTAGTGGGAAGGCCTCATTACTCATGAACATTTTCATAAAGCCTCAACACTGTAATTATTGTTGTCACTTTTTCCTCTACCATATCCTGAGAGATTCCTCATCCTAAAAAACATATTTCCCGCTTCTCAACTTTCCATCTTCCAGTCCCATGTACTTTAGGGATAGGTCAAGCCTATTTATTTCTTCCTTTTTTTCTCCACTTGAAAAGTGATAAAATTGGTCCATAAGCATGCTTCTTCACACCATGAACTTAGCAGAGCATAAGTGAGGCCAGATTATTGCATATCCAGTGAAGGTAGCTGAAACCTATGGAAGGGGTGAGTACCTTTAGGGCAGCATCAAAGCATGCTTCAATACAATTTCTTACTCCTCCCTTGAATTTGTTTAGTTATTAAGATTTCTTTGATATTTGTTTCCAGTAGATCCTCAAAAATTTTGAGGAATATTTAAACTCTTGCCAACTCAAATTCATTTAACATACCCGTCATCATGCCCTTCTTCATGCACAGACATCCAAGCTATAGATAAAAAGAGCTGCATGATGTTGCATGATCGGCAGTTGACTACTGCTAAGAGATTTTATAAGCAAAATTAGAATGTCTACAGTTCAATGCAAGATTTTAAATCCCATGAGACGGAGGTGTCCTAGTATCTCTATGAAACAAGATGTCCCACTGTCTCGTCTTATTCCGTCCTAACAGCCGTTCCGATCATGCATCCTGATAGATATCCTCCATCTCTCTTACATTCTTTTCTTTCTTTCTTTCCTTTTTTCCTTCCTTCCTTCTTTTCTTTCTTTTTCTTCTACCTTTCTTTCTTTCCTTTTTTCCTTTCTTTTCACATCCCTTCCTTTCTCTCCTTATTTCCTTTTCTTCTTTCTTTTCCCTTCTTCCTTCTTTCCTTCCTTTTTTTCTTTTCCCTTCCTTTTTCTTTCATTTTTCTTCTTCTTTCCTTTCACTTTTGCCCTTTTTTCATCTTCCTTTCTTTCTTTCCTCTTTCTTCTTCTTCACCTGCATGGATGGGTTTCAGAGTCCCGACCCTGTCCCTATCCCGTTTTCTCACAGGAACGGGACGGGATGGCCGAACACCCCGTCCCACCGGGACGAACCTTGGTTTAGTGTCAATTTCTTTCTTTTCTTTTTTTTGAGAAAAAGTTGAGACTAGGGTTTGTGTCTTAAGATTACTGTCCTATGGGAGCTTAAGAACGAGCTCACATGCCATGGAAGCAGAGGATGCAAATTAATGGACACCAAAACCAAACATAAGGAATTTAAAGGTGAGTCTGGAAAAACAAATAAACTCACTAATGCATCATATTGTTGAAAGTAAAAAAATGAATGAGAAGGTTAGACCCTTCTAATGATAAGTTGTCCAAACTCCCAAAAGATGCACTTTTACTGCTAGATAGCCCTAGTATCGACATCCTTGGGAAACTTGCATTATACTAGGTGAAATTTTCCAGAAATCAAGTTATAAAGCTAATATGGTGTTATTAGGATGATAGGACTAACCAACATGTTAATAGTGGTGGAGCGACACCGACAGCTTCAGGGTATTCACTTAGGAGACCAAGTTTGACCGCTGCATCTAGAATGCAAGAAATGGAGCTGGTAAATATTTTCCTCATATAGTCAGGATGTCAGAGCAAGGAGGAGGGGATGGAAGTTTGCTTACAAGAACTACCAAAGGCACTATAAGGGGCATGAAGGTTTTCTCAGCAGGCCTAGAGATGATCCAAAAGAAGCTAAGCCGCCAGCAGCCAACAAAAGTCCTTTTTTCCACATCTCCACCTTCATCTCTGCAATGTTTTTGTAGTTGCATGTGTGGCATTTCAATAAAAATGGTTCATTTCTATTCCTCAAATGATCAAAGCCAAATCCAAGCCACTACATACACATGACTTTCATAGGGAGACAAGTCAAATCCTCATGCCTGACATCACCTATCAAATCATAGAGGCCTTCTCCCACCACGGCTAAACCTACTCACACCATCCTCAAATAGTCAGTGTTGCATTTTCAGTATCTATGCATGTTGTTTAGATTCATATACATCAAAATCTTATACTAGTATGTACAGTACATAAGAAGGCATCCTGAATGTTACTACTACTATACAAGCACCTCAGAATACCTATACAACTTCAATGTGAACCAGGTAAACAACAAGGATGTGAACAAGTCTCCTCCACACTCAATATGCAGTTTATAGATATGAAACTTGGTATTGTTTGCTTAGCTAGTGGATTACTAGTTTTTTGGTGGTATGCTTATTTCTAGCACCAGTCTTGGAGGTTATTACAATTTTAAATATCTTAAAAGAATTTTAATTGGCACAACATGGTTAGGTTATACATTATTACTTAAAAATGGAATGCATATGCAAGAGTGAAAGAGACTAATCAAAGGACATACATGGGATGATTAATTCTAGGATCTTATAATTGCTTCTAACAACTTCTAAACCCTCGGCAAGAGATTAGAAACAAAGAAATAGTTGAACTTAGTAGGAAAAGAGGAATCTAAGATATCACAGCCATTTGCACCAAACAAATCCCCCTGCACTGTATCTCAGTCCAATGTAAGCTTGTTAACAAGAATTGAAAAACTAAAAGTAACAACTAGATATCTAGTTTTTCTGTGAGCTTCTCATTCTATATAGAAACGTCTTTCAAGTTTCCAATCTAAAAGAATGCACTTAATTCACAAACTGAAAAAGCTTAGGTCAAGATTTTCCACTAATGATTAAGGAAAAGAATAACTACGTTCAACATTCAGTAAGTAAATCATAAACAAAAATGTAAAGTCATGCGATACGGCATTTAGAGGAGATGTACTTATCAAAGAGATGGAACTTCCTATAAATCAAGAAAGGGAAACTTTAAGAAAGACATTGTACAATGGCAAATGAAAACCTGAAACCAGTTCGTTCTATATGTTCAGATGAAGGATTTCGATCCATTTTTATCCGATGAAGCCAGCCGTTGAAGCTACCAGCAACTTCCACAATATCACCATCTGCCCAATAGTCAATGCAGACCTATATCAACCATACCAAATAGCAATGCCATTTTAGTGTATATCTGATAATGAAGAAGATATATGCTGAATACACCATTTAAGGCTGTCGAAGAAAACTTAAACTCTTCACATATGGTGCATATGGCCAATCCCAGATGGAGTATAGATAGATGCTGTGATCCCACCACTTGTTGAAATGTTGCCTAATTTTTTTCCACCATGAGGTCTTCTATTTATAGCAAGGATTAAAGTCTCGGTATCCCGATGGTCCCAGATCCATGCAGTACCAAGACAGATCAGCACAAATAGGAACTGACCATTAATAAAAATAATGAAGAGGGAAAATTTTGAGCCCTGAGAAACACTATTATCCCAAGTTTCAAGATATAACCATCCTAGCTCATCTCGTTTGGTGCCAACTTGAACATAGGGTATGTTCTGATACATGAGCAAACTGGTGTCTCCGGAGCATCTTAGGTATTGTTTTCACAACAGAACAATACTGTACTATAGGGAGGTGCCGGGGTGCATTGGGATACAAAAGGAATGACAAACATGTTCCATTCTGGATGTTCTTCTCTTATTCTGTATCTTTCAATAGTGTGATCTAGAGAGGGCGCATGGTAATGCATTTACCAAAGCAAAAGAGCATATCTACATGGATGGCCTCTAGAACTTAACATGGATGTCAAGCCACAATGGACAATTGCATGATCCCTATTATTATAATGCAAATTCCCAGAGCCACCGATCCACGAGACTAATCATAAAATCCCCATTCTTCAACAAATATATTCCTCTTGACACCGCCAGCTATCCATAGAGGTAGAAAGAAAGTATATTAATAAAAGGCAACAGTGGGATGTATCAATTCCTATTACAGCATCCAAGTCAGCCATGTGCATTGCATTCACTGCATACTCTACTGTATATGCACAGAATTGGACATAGCTGGTCCACAGGAAATACCTAAACAAAGTGCAGAATAGTTACCTCTTTTAGTCCATGAAGCTTTTCTTGAGTCAGATGAAGTTCTACATCTTTCTCTGCTATAGTTCTCTGTACATCACCAATCTCAGATTTGGTCTTGGCCTGCAAATTGAATAAGACAAGCTAAGACCAGAACGAGAGTTAGTTTCTTTTAAAACTCAAACCAAATACAACACCCATTCTCCACTAAAATTCATCCGACAAGTGCAGTTTGGTTGCATTTTCAATACAACTAAAAAATATGTAGTTAAAAATATAGAACCATTTATATAATTAGGAGACACTGTCCGTATTGCTGTCTTCTCCTGTTCCTTCACAGACCAAGACAATAGCATCAGGAAGACTTTTTCTCAGTCTGCAATACCACAGGTTTTGATATGATTGTGATGCATAGCACCATGTAAGAAGGTTTGCATTAGTGGACTTATCTCCATTGTTCAAGGAAAACTAGAGCCTGTTAACACTGTTCCAGTCATGATTTTCAGAACCGTCCCGAATCGGACGGTTCGGGCGTGCTGAACAGGACCGGCGGAGAACTGAGACGGTTCCGATGGCGAAAACAGCACACGCTAGTGCCGGAAAAAAAAGAGAAAAACAAGGAAAGAGAGAGAAAGGAGGAGAAGGAGAGGCCGCCGAAGGCCGGTGGTGGCCCTCTGTGGCCATCGGAGGCCCGTGGAAGCTTGGTTCGTCCGATAGGACTGCCGCAACAAGCGAGAAAGAGAGAGAGATAGAAGAGAAGCCACCGAAGATAAGAGGACAAGACAGCAGAAGGGCCACTGGAGGTCTCCAAGTGGCCGTCGTGGCCACCGGACGGCGGAAGTGGCACGGGTGGAGTCGCGGCCGCGGAACAGGGGCGACCGCCCCTATTCACGTTTTTTAAAAAGGAAGACGAATAGTGAAGCCAGCACTTGGCTTGCCGGCTTCACTTTTTTAAATTTTTTTTTAAAAGTTTAAAAACAATGAAGTCGGTAATCTATTTGCTGGCTTCACTATTTCAAATTTTTTAAAAAAAATTCAGAAACAGTAAAACTGGCAAATCTATTGTCGGCTTCACTATTATCGGGCTTTTTTAAAAAAGTCCGTGAAACAGGAGCAATCACCCCTATTTCACATCGCCGTAAGCAGCATTTACACTGCCCGACGGCCACGACGGCCAGTCGGAAGTCCTCTGACGGCCTCTCCGATGGACCCCCCTCTCTCCTCTTCCCTTCTTTCTCTTCCTCTCTTTTCCTCTCTTTCTCTCTTTTGCTCCTCCCCGGTTCGTCCCTTCCTCCCTTTGTTGGTTCGCATCGGTCCGATCCGGTACGGAACTGTATCGGACCGTGCCACCGGCCGACCGGAACGGCCATCGATACCGAAACTGAGAACCTTGGTTCAATGCTTATACTCATAAACTATATTATTACATTATAATGCACATAAGCTTAACATAATTATTATGGTATTAATTCCTCTGCTGTAAGGTTTTATTACATTTCTGACATATAAATCACTCGTAAATTGATAATATAATTATGCAAAGATTATTATTTAGTGTTGCTAGTATTTGGCATTGTGACACAAACGTGCTTATGACAATTTATATAATGGCCAAATAAGTATTTGTTAAATAAGTAACCTCCAAGATAATGACAATTTCAAAAATCAGGGAGTGGAGTAGATGTGCAAGGTAGAATCATAAGGACATTAATCATCAGCAATCTATTATATCATAGCATATTTAGATTTTGGCACATTGCACTCGTTTATTTGTGACCAGGGCTTGTAACTACCAGGTAATGAAAATGATATTGTAGCGAAGTATTGACCCTCTTAAGAAATATAACGAGAACAAATCATACAGCAATTAACGGCATATTGGTAATTAGAGAACTAAAGAATTCCTTTTTCATATATTTCCCTTTACTTCATGCTAGGAGTTTCTCATTTGTGAACACCCGAGGCAGAGGACATAGGCCATTCCATACTACTGAGAATAAATTTAAAAATAACCAAAATCCTCACAACTGAATTTTATCTGAAGATAACATTTTTTTTTCACTACCCGCGGTCTGCACATAATAAGAAAACGTACTGTCCAGTTTTATTCTAGAACAGGCTTAAATGAAAGATAGATGATGCCAAAACATGAAAGATCAGTACCTTCTCTTCTTCGATCTGTTGCGTTAATTGGAAAAGTTCCATCTCCTTTTGATGCTAAACACATTCAGAGTACCTTCTGTTTAACATTTTATTTAGCACCAATACAACAGGAAATAGGAGTAAATAATCATACCAGCAAGGATTTTAGATGATTGATCTCAGTCTGGTCATCACTTTCGTGAGCCTATAGGATGAAACAGCCAAAAAGGGTATTCACAATTAGAACAAAGACCAGTCATATACAAGTAAAGAAAAGCTAAATTTTCATTGTATGAAGCAACCTCAGAAGACAAATCCTCATCAAAATTGGTCCGTTCACCTGATGAATGGTCATCCCTATATGTCAAGTCCAAAACCATGGATGTAACAGTTAGTCTAACCTTAACATCAAAAAAAGTAGAAACAATGTTAGTTATGTGGTTTCATATCCAATAGAAGAAACATGAATTAAGGATTTTTTCCAAAATAAAAGGTCTGCCATGGACTTTGAATTAGAAAAGAACTTAGAACGGCACAAAGAAAGAGATTTGGAGGACGTTATTCCGTCATCAAAGATCCCACATTGTACCAATTTTTTTGTCAGAAGTTCAGTCATTCATACGCTGTTGCCCACTGCATCTGTAAGTTTTGCCACATAAAAAGCTACAATGATCATTTGTGTATATGTCTTCCTCAAAAAGAAGGGCTCCAGCAATCATGCATATGCATCTCCTACTCAATACACCACTCCTACCCAAGACTTTGGATTTTGGACAGATTATAGCAAACTTAGTTTTGCAACTGAATTGGCTAGTGTAAAAGTTCAAAATTTTCAGTCAAGATTCATAATCTTCATGCTTTTGTAGCTAATAATTATTTCAGCTCGATGGAAGACATACACAGAGTACTACAATATATGCAAGATGAAATTAGAACTCAAAAAGACAAGAAAGAAACCAATGAACATAGAATGGTGCTAGATTCAGCAGCATGATGAGGGTTTATAATATGTAGTGAAGAACTCAAAAACTATATTCCTAGATGATACTCATCGTGATGGCTGCCCAGTGATGATAGATAGTCCAGAATTGGAAATTTCTAAAAAACAATTGTCAGTATGGATGCACCTAGTGTAAAGTATCTAAGTCGATACCAGATCTGCAGAAGTTAAATAGAAGTGAGGGAGAAAAGGAAGAAAACATAATTGGTACAGCAGGTCGTGGCCCTTCATGGGAAGCAATGGTTTGTTCATTCACTAAATTAAATCCCATGGTGATTGTTATGGGGCGCTTCATAGTTCTACTTGCGGTAAGTACTCAGAAGATAGAGAAATCAGGTTACCTAAAATATTAAGGATGAACCTACTGCAATAGAATGTTCAAAAGAAAAGAGGAAGAAATTCATTTTCCAGCAACAGGTCAAGGGCTTTCCTTATGATCAAATCCACTGGTGACTATTATTGGAAAGTCTTAAGTGTATGTTTGGTTACAAGGATATCCATGAAAAAGGAAACTAGGAGTTTTCCATGGTAAAGGAAAAGTTTTGGGAAAAATAGTTATAAACATTCCAAATTTCTTTTTTTAATATACCAAGCAAACAGAAAACTAGATTTTCCAAGGAAATAAGTTTTACGAGAAGTTTTCCCTGCATCCAAAAATACACTTAAAAAAAAAACAATCAATTTCAGACAGGCCACATTTTTGGGGGGGGAGATGCATAAATCATTGTACCCAGTTACCCAGTCATAGGCCTGAATATTCCGAAGTCATACCTAACATCCAGATGCGAAAACATGATATTGTACATACAATTTGTGGAAACCTAGCCACATGCTTGATGAAATGTACAACCAAATATTCCAAGCAACTTTTGTATACACGACCATTCTTCGCATTAGTATAATCTTTGTCTATACATGAACTTAATATGATCTACATTTGCAGGTCAAGCTAAATGCATGAAAAACTTCTATCTTTCAGTATGCTATATGCAACATACCAATGTGTTTTCTATAGCACAACAATTTATTATCGATGTAACAGATCTTGAAGAAGGTGGAGTTGAATCTTTGAAGTCAATGTCAACTCTGTATCAATGTTGTTATAGAGGTATGATAAACATGAGCTATCACATTATTCAGAACTAGCAAACTACCAATGGCTTGTACTTGAGTGTTAAGTTTCAAATCCTTTTCTGCCCATAAAATAAGAAATTTATAATTCAAGCATCAAGAAATAATGAGTTTAAGGATGAATTTTGTGAGGACTAAGATTGTGTATTTAGTCCCACATTGGTTATCTGTTGGAAAGATCTTGGGTACTTATACAGGGCCAAAGAACCCAAATAACACCTTCAGACCATCTTTGTTGGGTGAGGTCCTAGATTGTTATAACTAGTATCAGATCGGACCCAGCCCATAGCCTATATGGACTAAAAGATATTGCAGCACGAATTCATTGAGGTTGACCATAGGCCAATCATGGTGTTTATGAATGGATTTGTATGGATTTGAATCCTTAGCCTGGTGAGGATGTGAGGGCTTAAACGAGAGAGTATGTGAGGATCCATATGGGCATGCATTTAGTCCCACATTAATTATTCACTAGGAAGATCTTGGATACTTATACAGGATCAAGAAATCCAAATAATACCTTCTCACTAATCTTTTAGGTGAGATCTTGAGTCATCACAAATTCTCAAGAAGGTGTCTGTGTCACTAAGTTAGAATGATATTTAGAGTAAAAAAAAAATCTTACATTAAACATTAAATAAGAATCTAACATCACATTCTACTAAATTGAGGTCATTGTCTGTTCAATGAATGTTCCAGCTCTACTTTAAACTAGAGGATTCATTAGGATAATTAAACCATGGTTTTAAGTCCCGACATAACAAGGGGCATCCCAGCCGTCCCATCCATTCCTGTGAGAAAACATGATCAAGATAGAGTTGGAACCCCAAACCATCCATGCTTGGAGAGAGAAAAAAGATAAAAAAAGAAGGGTGGAAAGATGAAGAAAAGGAAAAGCGGAAGGAAAGAAAAGCAAAAATGAAAGAAAGAAAGGGAGAAGAAAAGAAAGAAATGAAGGAAAGAAGGAAGAAGGAAAGAGAAGAAGAAAATAAAAGAAAAAGAAAAAAGGGACACAAAAAGAAGAAAAGGAAAAAAAGAAAGGTAGAAGAAAAAATAGAAAAAAAAAGAATAAAAAGGAGAGAAAGATGGAGGATATCTATTGGGATGCATGAGCTAGACCACCACTAGGATGGGGCAGGATGGTGAGACATCCCATTCCATAGGGAAACTGGGACACCCCGTCACACAAGATTTAAACCTTGGTTTTAACTTAAACTATTTTATGCTAATCAAAATGACATCAAACATGAATCATATATATGACCAATATATGGTGCTTATCTGATTAAAAAAACTTCTCGATTTAGTAGAAAATATCAAAATCCTTGCCTATTTAATCAGTCTTCTATTGTTTAAAATTGCTCTATCTTTGGCATAAATCTGTTCTATATGCAACCTAAAATCTTTGTCATAAACCCATCATAAAACTTCCTTATGTGAAGCCTAACCAAAACAGAGCATTGTAAACACATTCCTCACTCTATAGCTGCACTTCCATTTGGCTTATTTCTTTCTATAACATGATAAAGGTAAATAAGAACTTGAGGAGGTTTATCCACCAAACAAAGAAAGCATATTGCTAATCCAAGAATATGAAAGCCCTTCAGGTACAAGAGAAAAGAGCTCGAATGGTTCCACCCTCATGCTCATACAGTCATGCCTCAACATGCACCAAACATCCTCGCTATTTCTTAATTTGGCATCTGATAAACCTAAATTTAAATATATCTGCACATCAATGACCTGTAAGATCTTTAGATGACAAAGTTTCCTCGATAAGGTCAATTCAATTGACAGAAATAACAACTGTTGAAGCACATCTACATACAAAATTCTAAAAGTGAGCCTTCATTAATACTAAGGAGATCTGGCAAATTTTAGAAACAAAAGTTATATTTGCAAAATTATAATAATGCGTGGAATCAGCAGAGTCAATTAATTTAACTAAAGAAAATACTGAAATGATCCACCAGACCAATTGATTGTTCTCCTTAAAAATTACCTTTTAGGGGTAGTTCTTTATACGGAGCTTCTTGTTGAGAGACCAGAGAAGCTGGAAGAAAATTCAAATTGCATCACATTTAATATTGTCATATATAAATATATATTTGTTTTGCACCTAATATCAACTTCCATATTAATCAACCATTTACCTATGTCAGCACCACCAGAGTTCAGAATGCTAGAACCACGATCTGGGCTGTATTGTGTATGAGCATTTTCCACTTCAAGAGAATCTAGTGAATAAATATTGACATTCTTAATTCAAATAATCCATCCACAAGATGGCATACTGAGGATAAATTAAATGTACTAAAGCAGAATGTAAACAGTGCACCTTAACACATTTTAAACTACGACATCATTAGACACCTTTCGTCAGCATACATGCAAACAAAATGGGGTTTTTCAAAGAAATGCCATGACGTAACCAAGATGGACCTAATTCTTTGATTCATTGTAAAGCACCATCCAATTTATGGACTAACATGATCCATACTGGTTTATCTAACGTATCATCCAACTCCTGTTGCATGTAATATCTATTTTTGAAGTTTTACAGGATCATGTAAATTGTTGTCTGTGTGCCTTCTGTCCATTTTATATCTGACTAATGACCACCAATAAGTTCTTTCACAAAATTATCAGTGCTGGAGACCGCTAAAGAGTTGCATACTCATCTCCCAACATGCATGCTTTAAGTAAAAGTTTCCCCTGGTAGAATTGAATCAACTCCAACTGATCTGACTTCAAGCCTTCGTTCCACTCATTCTTACCAACCACCAACTCTTCTGACACCTTGTTCACTAAATATCCTAATACTACTGTCAACATCGATAAATGTATCAAGATTTCCAATTCTGTATCCACTGTAGCTCCTGCGCCCAATTTTGTCAATCCCCTAAAAGCATTGCTGTATCATCACATGGTAATACAAAGTTTCGTTGTGCATTTAAGCTTAAATTTCTCCCTACACAATATCTCAAATCAAGACATCATTCTTCCATTAGTCAACCAAAGCTACCTTCCTGACTTCATTGTTAGTTTCTCCATAGAATCCCAAATGGCAATTTTTTATGGTCAAAAAAAATTCAATAAAATTTGCAAGAATTATCTATAGCCATTGATTGCATCAATTGCACATGATAAAATTACTAGATGCAAATGTGTCTATAAGGGCAATGGAAATATAATGGAACAGTTACTGCTCCAAAGGTTACTCAATATCCAAAAGTTACCATCAAACAAGCAGATAATGATTTTAAGGGGATACATTCAACCCACTAATTAAGTCCAAACCATGTTCGGTACCATACTTTGTCAATGTCATACATATTTGTGCTAGCAAGGAATAAGTATGGTATGGGGGTGCAATATGCATTTTGTGCAGCAATCTTCATCCCTGTCTTGGTCCATGCTTATGTGACTTAGCACCAACTAGAACCTAGAAGCAATTACAAGAGAAAATCGGTGAAAGGAGGAGAAATAAACATAGAAGTTTCTGAAGTTACCTTCCAGCATATCCAATTCCCCATCTGAATAAAATTTGCTGCCTTGAGATGAAAAGATTCTACTGAAGATTCTGAAGGTCCATAAATTTGGGAACCAATGGCGGTCAATTTTGCACCATTTGAGTTAACCGTGTACTCATCCTTTAGAGTAGAGTCACTGGACGAGGAGATGCATTCAAGAGGCGCACATATCTTCCTCTCTTGGCCTTCTAGAAAAGTGGAAAGCTATCATATATTGCATCAGCCTCCTTGCAGAAAGAACAAATAAATACAATAACAAGAAAGTTTTAGACCTTCGATTTCATCTTTGGAAGCATTAGTATAATGTTGATTTCCATCAGGAATTTCCTCCAAAGGGCTATTGCTTTTACTAGAATTTATCAGAAGCTCTTTGATTGCCTTGTATCCCCTCCGCCGAACAATATTTGCAAGGTCTTTCCTATGAGAATTGCAAGAAAACATTTATTTGGCCTGAAAAGTATTAAGCTACATCCGTTCTCTAGAAACTTCTATATAATAGGAAATGAGAAGAAGCTACAGCATAGGTGCACGGTGCACCAGCCACAGCCTATGTTCTGAAAATTGGTGGAAAAAATGAATGAGCCAGTCACAAATTTTAAGAACCTCTAAGCACTAGGCACTTATCGGGAAAAGCTTACACATATGTGGGAACTAACAGAATAATAAGGTATTCCATCAAGATGGAAGTGATTAGTGGTCGACAAAGGGCTTTGTTAGAAAGAAGAATATGCATGACTAGTAGGAGTTGCATTTTTTCAAATAAATTTGGAATTGGTTGGCTTTAGCACAAAATCATACAATCTGGATACAATCAATTTTACCCTTTAAATGTACTCTTATCGTAATGGCACTCATCCAACCAATTACAACAATGTAGTGTTGTTACTCAAAGAAAGATAGTGTCAACACTGCATTTATTGTTTGGACTAGCACAAGACAAAACCATGCTGCTACTTGTATCATACTGGCCCAAATATCGTTGTAAGTAATCACATTGTACCGGGTCCTGCATGACACAAACTAACATGAATTAATTCTAATCGAAGTCTGGACCCATCCTAAACCATATACTGGATCATGACTCAGTCAAGTAGGCTGCACTATTTGGAAGTTGCATTTGGATTTGAAGTTTATAGGCTAGACCCATCATTTGAATAAGTCAGTCTGGTCTATTCGAGTCAGATCAAAATTCACCGTAATCATACCCAAGTCTGTAGGAGAAAGTAATGTATATTTGGACTCAATGAACCCAAATACGGACTATGGGTTGCCAATTGGAACTCTAGCACCAAACCAAACACATTGGACAGTGGTAATACCTTCAAGCATTACTACATCCCCTACTAGCAGCTCAGGGCGTGTTTCCTTAAAACATGAAGCAAATATATTTGAGCAACCAACAAATATCAGAATTAATGGATAACAATAAGATAGATACCAACCTTGTTCTAGAATGCATAAAAGAAAGAGCAAAATCCACATTTCTCCAGTCACTTAAGTTCCTACTTCCTTATAGTAATCAAAGGCAGGATTGACTTATAAGTGAGTTTGTTTAGTTGGCATCTTTTAGTAACTATATACTATTAGTAGGTTCAATTTAACCACCCATGCAACCCACAATGATTCAATATGCCATTCTGCAGTTTTGGGTAATAAAATCCAATATGTTTCATACACAACACTAGGACTCTATACCTATCAGCATATATGCTATAATATTCATTATGTATCTTTGCTTGGGGTTAGGAGATGGAGGAAATGAATATAACATTTCACAAAAGGAAAAAAAAAGTTCCTGAGATTAGGAAACTTGATGATGGAGGAAACAATATCTAAAGTAGCCCTATAGTCAAGTCTGCAAATGGAAGTAAACATCAAATATCTTTGCATCGACTATAGGAAAACTTCTTATGTGGGTGTATTGGAGAGCTGTTGGTGTTCCTTTGATGTGACCAAGATATCTTCTTGCGCTAGTTCTAGAATTATAAATGGTCAAGTTGTGCAAATTTAAGGAAGAAAAGGTGGAGATTGGTTCCTTTTGACTAAATCTGATTAATTTGAACAGAGAAAATGGCTGATTCTTCTATATAATTGAAGCACTTTAGATAACATTCGAAGGAATTTTTAGTTCTAGGATAGCACCACTAGTTTTCTTGCTTCTGTCAGGATTACCCAAACATTTTAAGTGCAGGTAACCTATAGCTACACCATATTATTGGACTTGAAGTTTGCCAATAGCTTGCAACCAAGCCATAACTTAAACCCACATGAACATGATAATTTTTACACTGTATCGCTCTTTAGCCGACATACATTCCACATAAGAAAAAAAACATCATGTCCGTCTCCTGAACATCATTAGCAACTTCCACAACGTCCTGCTCCCAAGATTACAGACATCTGTGGCAAGAAGATCTCGCTTTCTTGATGAAATAAAACGTGCTACAAGTATTCATGTTTACAGTTTCAGTCGGTATTTGAACAAGATGGCATTCAGCAGAGAATTTACAATGAATCCCAAATGAATTCAAGAACGAAACTCCAATTCACTGTGGTAGTAGAACATACAGTTTCAGTCGGCACTTGAAAACAGAGAAAGCCTTTAGAGAATTCAAAAATCAACCCGCCACCGTGGGTTCAAGAAAAGAAGCACCCAGATAACAAAAATGAGAAGACAAACCTCCCGTTCTTGGAAAGCTCCTTCGTCGTAGGTACGCAGTTCTCTGGAAGCCCCATCGTGGATATAAACTCGCGAAGCTCATTGCAGAGCTCCTCATTGCTCTTCGCAGCCCTTGACGCCTTTGCCTTCTTGCTGCAACCCATGAATAACCAATAAAAACAACCAAGTCGAAAAGAGTCTGCAAGATTGGGCACTCTCCAATCCAATGATCAAATCTTGCGAACTAGATAATGAAGAATACCTGGATTTCTCTCCGGAGCAAGAAGTGTGAGATTTCTTGGAGCTGGAATCGGGCGTGATCTCCATTGGAGATGGAATCCTTCTAATTTGGGGGAGGAAGAGAAGGGAAGGAGGTGACGCGAAGCCCAGGAGAGAGAAGGGAACGGGCACTGGATAGCCATGGGATTGGTAGAGGTGGCAGCATTGAGAGAGGGCGAGAGAAGGGTTTGGCGTTGGGTAGGGGCGATTCTTGGGGTAATGGAAAGGCTGGGACCTGCGATCGGGTACAAGAAAATCGCGTCGGTTTTTAGCAGAAAGAATTTCGGCTTTTAACTTTTTGTCGTCTTTCGACCTTTTCACTCCGACAAGGGCCGGGTAAAGTAGTTGTTAAATGGCGATCAGCGCCTGCCCTAGGCCTGATGCCAGGTGGGCTTTACGATTGGCGATAAAATATCTATATAGATTGATCAAGAAAGTTACGAAAAGATCAGTGTCCTTTCTTTTTTTTTTCGTATTCTAAAATTTTTTTATCATGATAAAATGTAGCAAAAAATATAAAAAAATAATTAGTTGGACCATATTATATTACCCGGTGGGAGTTTTTTTTCAGATTGTGGTGTTGTCGATTCTCTAGTAAAAAAAAAATTATATGAAAAAATTTTATTATATAAATGTTAAGAAATTTATTACCTGATTGTAAGAGAAGATATTTTTGAGGAGTGATCTGTTGAAAGATTTCTAAATATAAGTATTTTACAGGAGTAGAAATTTCTACTTCTTTCGAAAATTACTGCGAAGAAGATTCGATACTGAAAGCTTCACGTAAGCTGTCGATTAGAAAATTGCTATCCTAAAAAATTTTTATTGCTCAAAAATTATGATTAGCATTTTTACCATACTGCAGACCCGACATAATTTGAAAAGTGCAGAAGCTATCAAATATTTTTTTATAACATTTAGAAGAACAAATTTATTCAATTTTGAATCGATGGCAAGATTAAATGCTGGTATACCAATCAATTGTTGTGCCAATTTTTCGAATATAATGAAGCTAGTATCAGTAGTGTCATCCTCAACTATCGCATTTAATTTGTACCTTAAAAATTTAATAGCAGGAAAGTATATTTATTTGGAAGAAGAATAAATTATATGATTTTTGTAAAATTTTAAATAATCCGAAAGAAAGTTTTATTTGTTTACCATAGTACTGGAGGTTGGTCATTCTTGTTGTATTGGTTGCATCAAAAATTATTACTATATATTTTGATGGTAGATCTGAAATTGTAACATGCTTTGTACGACCAACCGTAAGAGGTATCAATTACTTTATTTTTGCTCGATATGTAAATTTCATGCTCTATGAAGAAAAAAAAGTTGTTGAAGAACAATATGTATAGAAATATATTTTCAGATCTTTTGATCATACTGAGTATTATACCTGAGCAGTTTGCAGATCTATTTCCAGCAATTCTTTAATTATTTTTCTATTTATTGTTACTTCGTGTGTAGGATCGACAAGTGCAACTTACTTTCTTTCAGAAATACGATTGCGGCTATTACCCTATTGAGACTTTACATTATAAAATTGACTTCTAAGTTTTAAAATATATAAATTCTATTTTCTGAATGTGTAAGAAAGCATATTATATTTCTAAACTTATTTTGGTAATTTTGGATTTCGAGAATTTGTGCATCTATATAATATCTAGATGCTAAAGAACTAGAAAGACAAATTTTTTCTGTATATAAAAAATATTATTGATATTCAAAAATTATTATATAAATTCTATAAGGATATATTTCTTTATAGAAAAGAATATACCTCTATATATTTTAACAATCATGTTTGTCAGAATAATTATCACTGGATCAGTCAGTTCCAATATTCGAATAATATCTCAGTTAAGCTCTTTAGAAATTTTTCTCCAGAATGTGATTGATATTTTTTGCATACTGCATTATTATTGATAGATGGTATTTTAGTTTGGTGAAATTTATTAAAGAAAGAAATCTAGATTATCATTGTGGTTTGCTATATCAAAAAAGTATAGGTTTAGATTTATTGCTCTAAATCTTCTATCTCCATGTTTCTTTTTTGATAATTTTTTGTCTGACATTTGTTTCTTCAACATTTTCGAAAGCCGTAACATATCCTATCACATCTGTAAAAGAAAGAGGTAGTTAGCAAATATATATATATATATTTATATTTCTGATATTAGGCAATGTTGTATAAAGTTGTACCTATCAAATACATATCATTAAAGTCTTTAGAAGGCAACTCATTAAAACTAATGAAATAAAATTTTTGAAACAGTATAGAACTCGTATTGTCATCAACTTCTTATATATTAGTCCATCTATTGAAGTAATAATATATTGATGGGGGGATTTCTAAAATTTTTTTTGTTCGATGCAACATTAAATTCCTGTATGAAGTAAAACTTCCCTTCCATAAGCAAATTTATAAAGTGTAGAGTATCTTCTTTCCGAATAGATGCTTGAATCATTGAGTTCTATATAAAGCAGAAATATTCAAAAACCTAAGAATATCATTCATTATAAAAAAATATATCTAAAATTTAAAAATTAGAGAAATTAATCTCTTCATTAAGTAAAAGATAATCGACACTTATCAGCTAACTGTTGGCATTTGGATTTGCCGAGTCCCACATATGTAAAAGTCAGACTTTGATTTTTCAGTTGCATCTCTCTAAATTTAATTGTTAAAATAAGGTATACTCTATTTCTGTACTTTTATCCTGTTTAATGATATGGCCATGTTCAATATTATTGCAACTACATAGATTATGCAAACAAAACATACAATACGAATAATAAGTACCTGAAGTTAAATCAGAAAAGATTTCTATGTAAACAGTATTCTTTGTAAATATTTCGATATACCATGGTCAATTTTATGAGAATTTTTAGATCTTCATGTGAAGTAACACGCAAAAGAGCAACATAAAGTTGACTATGCAAAAATACTGATTTAGGTAGGTATAATCGGATTTTTTTAGTGTTTGTTCTTGGGTTGTTGATTGTCATTGCCGATAGAAAATAGGATAGGCAGCATGTGTAGATTTTAAAATTTGAAAATATACGGCGAAAATAAATCGGGTTAAACCCTTTAACCCACATGTAAGATACCAGATCTAAACCTACTCAAGTACAGAAGAAAGTACATATAATTAATTTAAATTAAAAAATATGAGATCATATCTCATTACCTTTGCACGGATAGAAATTGACCGCTTCAGATGACCTCGGATTCGTAGAAGATGGAGCCACACACATGTCCGGACTCTACGGATATCCATCGAGATCAATTTCAAACTTTTCTTCTCATAGAAGATTCTTCTTCTCAAGAAGAATTTTGATCTTGAGGACTCTGATCAACTCTTTTGATTTTAACTGAGAGATCAACTCCTTGATCTGCAGCCTTCTTCTTCTCCTCCTCGATCCTTGATCTCTAAGTCACCAGAACTCCTTCTAGGCGTGTGGAAGAGAGAACACCCAACCTTTAGGCATGGAAAAGAAGAATATGAGGGAGAAAGGCATGGAGATGGAGAGAAAAAGATTTTTTTAATAAAAATCAATACTAAGAAATCCTAGAGACCTCCCTTTAAATAGACATAAGCTCTGACACATATTAGGAACCCTGTCATCTTAAAAAGGTAGATCTTTATCTCATAAGAATCCTCTACCTTTTAAATATGATTTATGCTAAATAAAATCAGATATAAAAGATAATTAATTAGCCCTTTTAAGAATGTACAATAGCCATCCATGGGATACATGTCAGGTGGTTGGGATGTCAACTCTTGACGCCCCACAAAGGGATCTCCAGGCATAAGAGATGGGGCATGGACCCCACCCTCTCTCCTTCATGCCATGACACATAAGAGGGGTGGGCCCCTCTAGGATATAGTGCTCAATAATTTTTTAAAAAAAATTACGCCACCCATTCTTCCATTTATTCCACATGCATATTTAGAGATAATTAGGAGATATGGAAGAGATAATGTTAAGATAATTATACCAACAATTGACTTAATTAAATTCTCTTGGACTAATAATTAAGAGCCTAATTAAATCCAAATGAATTTAGGTTAGATTCAAGACTATTGACTTGATCAAATCAAAGTCCCGAGAAGAATTAGATTTAACTATGTGCTAGCATGATTCTCATAAACCTAATAGAGTTTCAAATAAACCTTAACCCAATTAAAATTCATAAGCTCAATTGGTAAATTCGAGATTAAATCTCTTAATATGTGACCTCATAGGTTTCATTCTATCTGGTAGTGAGATATATTATAATCTTTATCACAATATCATTGAAACTCTTTTCGATGGATTGAAATATTTTCAATTCTACCCTTCGAGGACCATCGATCATCAAGATAATGCACGATGAGTCTCACAATCCACCAGTGACACCTAGCAGTATGTAGTGGCGATCCAGTAGAATGAAAATACGAACTCCTAGATGCAGTTATCGTATGATTTAGTCCTTCTATCGTGAGTCCCGACTTGACGGAGGTCATAGAGAACTCGTCAAACCCCATCGTCAGTCTTATGTAAGATTGGCTCGACTCGAGTTCATTTGTAAATCCCATGAAATTTTTTTTCAATATTCATACTTACTTTAGTCAAAGAATTTTTGAACTCAATATCGCAAATCACATAGGACTTCTCCTTTTCTATCAAGATTGATACATTCCATATAGGTGCATTCTACTCCAAACAACGAACCTGAACTTACTGAAGCCAACATACACAGCAAGAACTTGAATGGCTAGGGACCAAGAAAACGTGCAGTCAAACTCAGTAGCCTCACTACAAATAGTCAATATCACCGTAGGTCAAAGAACCACTCATACCACTGCAGCATCGAAAAGACCACTGATGAGTGAGTAGACATCCATGTGGTTCTCGTGTTGGTCACGCTCAGTGCAAGTTGTTCTCTAACAACCATTAGCACCTTCACCCTAGTGTCTCTACACTGCAGATCCAAAAATCATCTGCCCACAAGGGAGGTGAACTGTGCACCGATCTCAAATGGATTGGTCACTGTCCTCCGTGATGATCCCTTGATCGAAAGTATTTAAAAATTAACTACTAATTAATGTATGTCTCAAATTCTTAACTCTTTAAAATATACAAAATCATCTTTATTAATTTTAGGATAAATCATGGACACATAAGCATGATTGGAAAGAAAAGCCCTTTATTTATAATGAAAGTATTACAAGTACAAATTTAGGCTCTGAAAATACATAATGTGTCAGCCAACAATTGGCTTCTAGGACACAAATCTAACAAACTTCCACTTGATCTAAAGCCAATTGGCCATATACCTTAGACCCATCTTCTCAAGGTGAGCTTCGATCTTCTATTGGCGAGAGGCTTGGTTAGCAGATCTGTTATATTTAGTGCGGAGTCAACTCTCTGCACCTCAACGAACTTCTTCTCGAGATATTCACGTATGATGTGAAATCGCCGCTCTATGTGTTTGGACTTCTGATGAGATCTGGGCTCCTTAGTAAGGGCTATGGCACTGTTATTATCGCAGTGCAGTGCAATGGCATCTAATGGCATCACATCCAGCTCTGCAACGAACTTCTTGAACCAAAAGCTTCCTTAGCAGCTTCAGAGGTGGCGATGTACTCGACTTCCATGGTCGAATCTGTAATGATTGGCTACTTGAAACTCTTTCAGCTAACCGCACCATCATTACACAAGAAGATACATCCTGATGTAGACTTTCTATCATCAACATCAGCCATAAAGTCTGAATCGATGTATCCCTCAACGTTCAGCTCCGATCCTCCACTAAAGGCCAATATTAAATCTTTAGTCTTTCTCAAATACTTAAGGATATTTTAATAGCAATCCAGTATTCTTCATCTGAATTTGCCTGATATTTGCTCGTGACACTCACGGCAAGTGCTACATCAGGACGTGTACATAACATGGCATATATGAAGCTCTCTGTTGCCGAAGCATAAAGGATCTTGCTCATGCGCTGGATCTCCTCAGGTGTGTCTAAACACATCTTCTTGAAGAGATGAATGCCATGTCTAAAGGACAAAAGATCCATCTTGGAGTTCTTCATACTGAATCTCTTCAGCACCTCCTCTATGTGCATATGCTGTGAGAGTCCTATCATTCTCTTAGATCTATCTCTATAGATTTTTATACCAAGAATGTAGGAAGCTTCTCCTAGATCTTTCATGGCAAACTCTTTCGATAACCATACTTTGATCGATGTCAGCATGGAAATACATTCTCAATCAGGAGGATGTCATCCACGTACAATACGAAAATATGACAGCACTCCCATTGATCTTTTATACACATATGGCTCCTCCTCATTTTTG
>KE505485.1:13208-23394 GCA_000441515.1 Elaeis oleifera
CGAAAAATAAATCAGGTACTAAGATCCACTATTTAGATCCTAGCTTCTACTTGTAATAAAATAAAGATATGAATTTAAAGAGTATAAAATAAGTTGGTACTAAGATCTACTAACTAGATCTTAACATTTACTTGCAATAAAAATAAATAACAGAAATTTAAAGTGCAAGAAAATAAATTTTTGCTTTAAAAATAAAATTCAAGTTCAAGAAATTTAAAACAACAATAAATAAAACTGTAACAAAGACTCTGAAGTCGATTGGCGCAGCTTCGTTGGGAAGATGGTTGATGACCTCTCCTTCCTTCGTACTCTGTGGAGCGAACTGGCTTCTCTTCTTCTTTCCCTATGGATCTGATTTTCGAGACGGTATAGGTGTGGAGATGGCGTAGGAACAAAACTCTCTTCTAAGTACCTCCTTCTTAGAAGCTTTCTCCGCAACCCAAAGTTATGCTTGCTGCCCCCTCTCTATGCCTCTCCCACTCTTGGATGCTTTTTCTTCCTTAAATAGGTGTTAGGGGGAGGGGATCTTTTGCTTTCATGGTATGGGACTAATAGAATAGTACTGGATGGCATCTCCCGTGAAGTATTTGAGTTTCAGTTAAAGACGGTGTTTGAATTCATCTCAAACTTCTTTGCTTTCACGATCATGCAATAGGCCGCATGAAGCTTCGTGTCAAACCGCTTCACATAAAGCTTGTTAGCCGCACCCAGGCATCGTGCTCTCTTTTATCGCATCTTAGGTAGGCCCAATGTCCTCGCTCATGCACACGCATCCGCTTCTCCCACTTGCGTTTAAATGGCGTGCCTGCCTCCGTTTAAATCTGCACTAACTTAGCTCCATTTGAAACCTATGTGAACATCCATCTTCATTTGAACCCATGCGCCCATGCCATTTTTATTCTTTCTCTGGGTCCCATGAATTGCTTCTCCTCTCAGCCCCAAAACTTAAAGCCTGTGGTCCCATACAAACAGCCACTCACAGTCACATGAAATGCCTCTCAAAACTCTCGTGTGAAGGCCCTTTCCGCTGGGTCCCGCATAAAATTATTTTCTTCTTTTTTTCTTTTTCTTTTATCTATTGGATCCCTGACGTCAGTATATCTTTGCGTGTCGTGCATATAACAGGTCTGAATTTGGACTCGAGCTTCATCTACACGCGTTGAAGGGCCGTTGCTTGTTATTTTACAATTAAGTCTTCATATTTAATTATTCCTGATAAAGAGTATAAAAAGTATCAAATTCAAAATAATAAGAATTAAATATCAAGGATTTTAATACTTATTATGACATATTCGATGCACTGATCAGTGGAACTGCCTAGTTCTGGTTGGTTCTGATTGTTCGGGGCTGAACCAATCCCCTAACATATAACCTCTTGACCCTTCTTGGATCCTCATTCGATTTTTTCTCCCCCCCTCTCTGCTCCTCTCTCTAGATGAGCTCATGGAGGCTGTTGCCCTTCATCGCTGGAGGCTTTGCCTACTGACCACCCCTAGGTCGAGCAAGCTTTTGCACCTCTCATTGTCCTCATCCACTGGGGCCATGGATAGGATGCCAGCCTTTTCTTCCCCTATGTCCATCAACACCATCTTTTTCGCTACTTTGCTAGTCATTGGTAAAATTTGAGCCAAACCCTAGATGGGCAAACTTGGTACTTGACTAGTACCCTATCGTAAACTGTGTTACTGTGTCAATATGGCATTGTACTGTATCAGCCCAGTCCCTGACCAGTACGAGTCATGGTATTGGTGTTCCAAACCTTCGATTCATTTATTATTTACATCTGTCTTCTCTTGCTTGTGCTGTGGGTTTGTTTATTCATTGTGATCTCCCTATTTCTTTGTTCTAATTTCTCCATGGAAAGCTGACTAGCATGTAGGGGTGGCAAAATTTGACTTACACTCGCCAATGCACATGAATCCACCTAGAATACTTGAGTTCGGGTGGATTTCTTTAAAGTTGAGTTGGTTCTTGGCGACCCGAAGCCAACTTGGTTAAACATTGGTGGGTTTGGATCTAGCCGCTGAACATCTCCTGAAATGATGGGTATTATTTGGCTCCTAGATCCAACATGGGCTTTTGTTCCCTAATTTTTCTGTGTGGTTCAGTTCACTAAAAGATGGATACAGTGGTCCATGAGATTTGGGGATGTAAAAGTTGCATTTTTGTGATTTTCCTGCTTAATTAGTTATGATTGTCATTTATTCTAAATTTCAAGGTTTATTATTATTATGATAATATATTTGAAGATAATTTTGATTTTGTTGTATGTGATCTTGGCATAATGTTTTGCTTTATCCTCTAGTTATATGTATGATTGATGAACAAAACCTCAATAGGTTTGTGGGTGGTTGGGTTTATGTAAAATAATAAGTTATGTGTTTATATTTTCCAACCAAATTATAAGTAGGTTGGACAGGGTTTGATAGGTTTTTTTTGACCCAAAGCAGCGTTGACTCCCAGCCCAATGCCAACCCTTTGCTACCCTTGCTAGCATGGCTTGCAGATAAATAGTGAAATATATAAACAAAAAATACTTTGGTTGGAAATTCTTATTCTATTTTATTTTAGTTTGCTAGTCTTTAGAGGAATGACTAAAATATCTCTGGCTGCGTGCAGTTCTTCCCATTGCTGCTGAAGTTAATTGCTTGGAATGGAGAGAGGTACCATATTCCCTTTACTCTATATTGTTGGTGTGACATTTGATCTTTTCCATTTGTCTTCTACCATGCCTTTTTGTCCAACAAGAACATTTCGGTGGATTTATGTTTTGGTGTGACCCGGACGACTTTCCATTTGTATTCCAGAATTACTTGGTCATGCCCATTGTGACTTGCACTAATAAAATCCCTAGCCAATGTTGATACTTGTTTTGCATTGCATTTCCAGATTAGAGAAATCTTTTTTGATGATTCTTCCAGCGATGATGTCTGCTGGGTCATTTCTTCCCTTTTCCATCACTCTTGGATCTGCCAAGTAAGTTCGTTTTTTCACTTTGAATATAAATGCTTTTCAGTCATTGTTTGTAATATGAATTGACATCAACTAGGTTTTGAAAGGTATTGTATAAGTATACTGCAACAAGTGTAGCAGTTGGATCATGTTATAATGGTTTACTTGACATGTGCACTTTATTTGTGCTTTCGTATCCTATCCTAGTATTGCAATGCCTTTTTTTCTGTAGTATTATCGATAATTTATACTATTTTGATATTATAGTTTGACACCTTTATCCGGTTGGCTTTTTACCTTACATGAGCCCTGTATTCCTTTGATATTCATAATGACATTTATTTTGATTCTTCTTAAAAAACCAAGAAGCTTTTGGTCATATTTTGATAAAATTGTAGAAACATTGCTGGTAATATGATTTTACAATAGTCTCAACATAAGTATCTCATGTTTTATTGACATCTTGACCATTGAGAAGTTGGTCATGATTTATGAAGCTTAGATGAATTGAAAATAGAAAAGATACTTGATTAGCAATGGCAGAAACATACCACAATAGTGAGTATCAATTTTTTGTTCGGAAATAATAGTTATATCTATTATTTGTTTGGTCAAGGTTTGAACAAGAATTTAAGACTCAAGTGTAGCACCAGACTACTTGTATTGTATTGGCTAGTGTCCAGCATAAGGGACCTTATTACACCTTGATTTGTAGCGAACTGGGCCCAAATTGCACTGCGTCAGGCATACTTGTACGATCAAAGCATACCTTGGTACATCTTTTATTCCTTTTGTTGAAGTGAAGAATAAAATCATCATATTAACTTGACCTGAGTTACATATATATAGACATCATATAGGCCTAAAAGCCCACTTAACATAACTACTAATAAGTAGACTACCTACAGGCCCACATGACGTAAAGCCCAATACATATGTTTTATTCTTAACACTCTCTCTCAAGATGGAGCATAGATATTAATCATACCCAGCTTGTTACAAATGTAATCAATCCTAGCTCGGTTAAGACTCTTTGTAAATAGATCGGCCAGTTGATCCTCTGAGCATATGTAACTGGTGGAAATGAGTTTTTACTGAATCTTCTATTTCACAAAGTGACAATCAACTTCAATGTGCTTCATCCTCTAATGAAACACTGGGTTTGATGCGATATGCACAGCTGCCTGATTATCACACCACAGCTTTATAGGAGAAGAATTTGTAAAATCAATCTCTTCTAGAAAATGTCGAATCCACATCAATTCACCGATCGTTTGTGCCATGGCCCGGTATTCAGATTCTACACTTGATCAAGACACTATATTTTGCTTCTTACTCTTTCAAGATACTAAATTTGCTCCCATAAATACACAGTATCCTGTTGTAGACTTCCTATTATTAGGCGAACTTGCCTAATCACCATCAGTGAACCCCTCAATCTGTATACCACCATGATTTTCATACATAATACCCTTTCCTGGGGCCTCTTTTAAGTACCTCACTCTACGGATTAAGGCATCCAATGTACAGTAGTGGGTGCTGATATGAACTGACTCAATACACTCATAGGAAATGCAATATCTGGATGAGTGATTGTGAGATAGTTGAGTTTTCTAACAAGTCTTCTGTATTTCTCTGGTTCAGTAAACATGTCCCCCTCTTCTGCTAGAAGTTTGACATTTAGATCTATAGGAATTTCGCAAGGCTTTGCTCCAAGTAGATCATTATCTGTCAAGAGATCTAGAACATACTTTCTTTGAGAAAGAAATATACCTTTCTTCGAGTGAGCTAGTTCAATCTTAAGGAAGTATTTCAGTTGTCTCAAATCTTTTGTCTGAAACTTTGCCTGAAGAAACTCCTTCAGTGAAGAAATATCCTGTGCGTCACTCCTTGTAATCACAATATCATCAACATACACAATCAACAAAATACAACCACTATCAGTATGTTTAAAAAATGTAGTATGATCATATGCACTCCTTTTCATGCCAAACTCTATCACCACATCATCGAACCTATCAAACCAAGCTCTGGGAGACTGCTTCAATCCGTATAATGACTTTTCAATTTGCACACCCTACCATACTCCATTTGAGCAACAAACCCAGGGATTGCTTCATATACACTTCTTCCTGCAAGTTACCATGAAGAAATACATTCTTGACATCTAACTGACACAAGGGCCAACAATAAGTAGCAGCTAAGGAAATAAATATGTGAATAGATGTCATCTTAGCCACAGGAGAGAAAGTATCAGTATAATCCACACTATAAGTTCGGGCATATCTTTTAGCTGCCAAACGAGCTTTCAATCTATCAACAGAACTATCAGTCTTCATCTTCACCACTTATACCCACTTCCACCCAATAGTACGCTTACCTGATGGGAGAGAAACCAAGTTCCAAGTGCCATTAGCCTCAAGAGCCGATATTTCTTCCTTCATAGCTATTTTCCAGCCATTGTGTGACAACGCCTTATCTAGTGTTTTAGGAATAGTCATAGAATCAAGAGAGATAACAAAGGAGCGGATTGATTGTGATAAATAGTTATAGGAAACAAAGGATGAAATAGGATGGGTACAATTGCTTTTATCTTTTCTGAGAGCAATAGGCAGATCAAGATTAGAATCAGACAATATAGAAGCCAGTAGGGATGAGGTAGCCACTAGTAGATCTACTGGTTGAGGACCTACAACATCTGACTAGGGAGGTTTATCTCGACGGGTGTAGACATGAGTAATAGGAGGACGAGGTGGATCAGATGAAGCAGTAGAGGTGGGATAACTGACTTTGTAGATCAGGAAGTCCTTCATAGACTCCATCTCAGAAGTAGAAGGAGAGAGAGTAGCAAAGAAAGGACTCGATTCAAAGAAGGTGACATCTCAAGATATAAGGTATCGATCTAACACAAGAAAATAACACCGGTACCCCTTTGTATACGGGAGTTCCCAAGAAAGACACACTTTAGTGATCGAGGGTCCAACTTACTGATCTGAAATCTCATATCCTGTATAAAACAAGTGCAGCCAAATATCTTAGGAGGAATAGAAAATAATGACGGAGTAGGGAACAAAACTGGATAAGGTGCACGGCCATTAAGAATAGAGGATGGCATGCGGTTTATAAGAAATGCAATAGTGTGAATTGCATCCGCCCAAAACAGTTTAAGTACTCTCATTTGAAACATTAAGGCTTTAGTAACTTCCATAAGATGATGGTTCTTTCTCTCAGCTATCTCATTTTGTTGAGGGGTAACAACACACGATGATTCATGGATAATGTCATTCTGTGTCATATAGATGTTAAATTGATCAGAAAATATTTTTTAGCATTATCACTATGAAGAATACGAACATTATAATTATATTGAGTACGAACCTCGGAATAAAAAATAGAGAAAGCATAAAACAACTCAGATCAAGATTTCATTAGATATAACCAAGTACTTGAATAATCATCAACAAAAGTTACAAAATATTGAATGCCAGACTTGGAAGTAACAGGACATGGATCTCAGACATCTGAGTGTACTAGATCAAAAGGAGACAAGGCTCGTTTATTCACTCTTGGAGGTTATGATACCCGATGGTGTTTAGCAAACTCACATGACTCACAAGACAAATTAGTTACTAAATTTAACTCAAGACATTTTCTTCAAGACGTTGAGGCATGGATGATCAAGACGACAATGAAGTTGGAATGGAGAGATGTCAGAACTGATGGTCGATGCAACAACAGATGGGATAGTAGTAGCAATCTTATCTAGCAGATACAACCTATTTGACTCGCTCTCCCTACCAAGGATCTTCCGAGTCGATAGATCCTGAAACAAACAGTAACCAGAAAAAATGTAACAGCAATATAAGACTTTAGTGATTTGGCTAATAGATATCAATTTAAAAAAATTTAGAAAGATATAAAACAGAACACAAGGGTAATGAAGAGGTAATGGATGTATCTCCACTACCTAAGATTTTGGTAGTGGATCCATCTGTTAGTATTACATTAAAAACTCATCAGATAGTTTATAATGGGATAAGATACCTTGATCACCTGTCATGTGGTCGGTGGCACCTGAGTTAAGGACCCAATGTCGGGATGAGAATGAAAGGTAGGCGACGGGGTTACCTGTCTTGACTAGAGTAGCTTTCGAGGAGGATGTTGACTGCTGAGATCAAGATTTCAGGAATCGATATCGAGACCCATATCGGTTCTTGATTGGCATGGTACCGTACGTATCATATGGTACCATACTGTATCGATGATAAAAAAATCAAAAAAATCCTACCTAACAACATTAAAAAAAAGAAAAATTGACCCGAACTGGATCGAACCGGCCCTGAACCGTATCAAACCGACCCAAACCATCTGGTTCCGACGGTTCGACCTTGAACCGTACTGAATTGACCGGTACGGTGCGGTTCGGGTGTATTCCAAAAAATCAGCATGAATCGGACCGATTTTCCACTGGTACAATATGGTATGGAGTGTACCAATCAATTCGGACTGGTATAGAATACCATGACTGAGACTACTGAAACTGGGTATACCTAGTAAACTTTTCATCAGATATTATTATGGTGCGGCGCTTGGGGTGATGAATAATTGAATCAACTGAATGTGATACAGCATGAGCAAATCTGGGTGCCTGATACTGAGACTGCATCTGCTGTGCCTGTGGAGGTTTAGGACACTGATGACGAAAATATCTTGGTTCTCCATAGTTATAGCACATTCTCTGGCTCCCGCGACTACCATATCCTCTACCACCACGTCCTCTAATATCACCCGGTCCATCTTATCTTTTCCTCTATATCCACCACCACCATTACTCTGAGATATAAGGGCAGATCCATCAGACATATCTTTAGTACGTAAGGTACTCTCTCGGGCTGCACTGAGTATAGTAGTAACAACATCGAACAAGGAATCTACATCCTTGTTGGCTAACAACTGTGATCGAATCACCTCGTACTCTGTATTCAATCTAGACGACCGATCAAATACAAACAGTCTCTCACGCTGCTCCATCATAGCTACATCAGTGGAGATCGGCATTGCCGTACAAAAATCTTCTGTGACTCGTTTATACTCATAGTAATACTTCAGGATACTTCACCCATTCTGACTTGGACGACTCACCTCTTGAGCCAAACTATATAGTCGTTTCATATTTCTAGTCTCAAAAAAATACTGATGCAATAACTCCCATAGCTCTTTCACTATCATAACATATTGCATTGAGAGAGCTATCTTTCTATCAATGCAATTTACAATCTGAGAAAACAGTCTCTTATCTTCAGCCAACCACAGTTTGGCTTCCCTTTCTCCCTCATTACATAACTCAGTAAGGTGTGCTTCCTTGCCAAGCCCTCCAACATTAACCTTGATAAGGAAATGCCATTCCACAAAATTGGATCCATCACTAGCTAGCATCACATCAATTAATTTTTGGTGTGAGGACACCACTTCAATACTCTTAGGGCCCTCTCCTGACACCATTACTTAAAACACTACACTATTTCAATCAATCCAAATAGTAACACAACAAACTACACCCTCACACCTTCACAACTCGCATCATGCTACCACAAACAACCTGGGATCAGCCCAATCATCTCTGCTTGAGACTCCTAATCCATGAGTCATCATCACACAACCTACAACCCATCAAAACAAACTCTACAATCACTGCAAGAGATTTGATCTGAGAGGCACAAACCAGTAAACACATAAAGACATAGGCAGTAGGTTGTAAAAGGACAGATCTGGATGGCGGTATGGCAGATTTGGACTGAAATCGAGTTCTGGGTGGTCGGCAAGGGCTACTAGGTGTGTAGGATGTTGCGGCAAGAGCTGGAAAGATGGGATCTTCCTTGATCTCCCCTTGGAGTGTGGCGATCTTGAAACCAGCAACAAGGGCTGTGGAGGCGTTGAAACACAAGAGGTTTCAGCAGAAATTTTGAGCACCAGCCTTCTTATAACTTCCCTTAATCTTCTTCCCAATCCTTTTAGGATTGCTGAGAAACGCCAATCATAACTTCTAGAGAGGCAAGGAGATCAGGAGCAGCAGCAGATAGGGATAGGGTTTTGGCGGACCGAAGATGATGGGAGGCGATAAGGAGATGGTGGCTGGACAGAGAAAGGGGTGGCAGCAGCTTGCTTAAGATTAGGGTTTTGGCTAGGGTTAGGGTTTTGGCTCTGATACCATGTTGAAGTGAAGAATAAAATCATCATATTAACTTGACCTGAGTTTCATATATATAGACATCATATAGGGCCTAAAGGCCCACTCAACATAACTACTAATAAGTAGACTATTTACAGGCCCACATGACCTAAAGCCCAATACATATGTTTTATTCTAAACACTTTTCACTTTTTTGCTTATTTATAGCAAGGCATACAAACCTGTATGGCATGTTTATCATGTAATAAGTGGTTCATGAGTGGTATAGGTCAATGCCGTGACATCTAAATACTTCTTGAAGCATCGATGGGTACCATATCATATTGTATGATACCATTTTTGTCAAGGTGTCATCAACATATTACACATGCTTCGTATATAGGGTTTTAACTTGTACCAGTTGGTGCCACTTTGTAATATATTGGTTCAAGTCTTTCAACCAAGGTACTATGATATGATGATCTTGTAGAGCTTATATGACAGCTCAACCATAGATATGTCTATTGGAATAGAATTCTAGTTATGATCATTTTTTTCATATTTATGATTTTAATCCCAACTGTATCATTTAAGGGCTGTAAGTTAAAACATAGGCATCCATTTTAGCTACATCTATTCTAATTTTAGACACCTAGGAGAGACCTCACTTTTTTATCCCACTGTAATTATGCTAGTGTACCATGTGATGACTTCATATTTGTAAAATATCCCCCTATTTTCAAAAAGTTGCCCTTGCAGGATATCCTTTTAAAAAATTGTTCTCTCCCCATCTTTTTTGATCTGTCTACCTTTTTTAAGTTCTAAATGAACTTAAACACTCGAAGCCATTGGTGCAAGGTAAGGGTCTCTTCCAGGCTACAAAGCTTTAACATGTTAAACATGGCTTTGTAGTGTTAAGTTACCAAGATCTTTAAGTTTTATTATTTTATGAGGATTCTTCAAACATGAGCAAGCATGGTTTGCCATATCGTGCCGAACCGGCCGGTACACCCCATCTCGTATCGGACCGACGGGGAACCGGCACGATTCGGCCGGTAAAATCAG
>KE505485.1:75644-85960 GCA_000441515.1 Elaeis oleifera
CGGAAACCGAACCCTAACCTAACAGAGAGAGAGAGAGAGGAAGTTGGGGGAACTTATCAAAGTTCTCAAGTGGTGGGGCAGATTGTTTAATAAGTGAACCAGGGCATTTTACCCTAAATTGGCATCGTCTTGAAATTGTAGGTTGAACCATGTCAATCCCCAACTAGTCCGATTCAATATGTCTTGAGCAGGTCTAGTTCAGTCATCCATGGTCAGATATACATAACCTTAATCCCACTCGGGGATTGGCTGTTTTCGTGTTTCAAACTTATGACACCCAGTTCATAATAGAGCAACCTTATCTTTGCTCCAATGCCTGCCCTCTGGTTGCTATAAGGAGAGCTACACATAAAAAATGATAATTTAAATACTATAGATCTTATCTCTGCTATGTTTGGATTTAATTTCTTATCATCCTAATATTTTCTTCATTAAATTTGAGTAAGTACTAAAGAGAGATCAAAGGCCCAAGTTGCCATTGCATAGCTCTAAAAGTGTTATTCTTAGTCCCATAAGCTCTAAGGTGTTTGTTCATAGTAGCATTAAGGAAATGGGAATATGGAAAGCTATGTAAGGTGGTATGGCTATGCCATGTGTTCATGCTAGATTTTTTTCGATTGTCAAAATTTTTGAAATAAGTTGAAAATTTTTATAAACTATTTTGCAAAAGGCAAAACTACCCTTGATGTATTATAGTCTGTATTAGTGTATTATATGGTAACACGAACCGACTTGGCTAAACTCTAGTAGATCTCTATTTAGATTTGCTCCGATCAATGTGGGTCTGACATCGATGATCCGAGCTGTTAAATATGATCTACTATCTTTAAATTGCTTACATACTAAAAGTCGTGATTTAGGGGACTTCTAGCCAATGCTTCAAGTAGTAAACAAATTGGACAATCTAAATAATATTAAATAACATGTTTTTTGATCATTTGATGCATATGCTAGAAGTCTTCAAATCATATGATTTTTAGTGTCAAGCAGTTTAGGGACAATAGATTACATCCAACAGCTCAAATCATCGATACAGGTAGGATATGTGTTGTCTAATGTAGACTTGACCAAATCCATTGGAGTGTACTCAAATCTAGCACATGATAATGTTAATATTTTAATATAGTATCAATAATATAGAATAAAATTGCATATTATATATTTTAGAGTAAATTATAAAACCCCCTGAGGTTTGCGTTTATTACACTTTCTCCTAATAGTTTGAAAAACCTACACTTACACGCTTGAGATATAATGGCATTACTGAAAAAATTTCAGAATTATAAAATGATCAAATTACCTCATAATAATCCTGGTGAAAAAGAAGCAAGTATGCTTCCTTTCGCCATCTCATATGGTATATTTGTCAATTCAGGCTTTTCATCGGGATAAGAAAAGGTAGATTATGGGAGCTAGTTGGCCTAATCGCTTGAGTCAGCTAGGCGGATGAAATGAGAAGAAATCCAAAATGTAGTCATCCATTTCATGATTTTCTATCTCATGGTGTGGGGAAGGGCTGGGCAGCGGGGAAGAAGTTGCCACAGGAGTAGCAGCAGGAGTGGAGGCAAGAGTTCGAGGCCAGCGGTATAGCGGAGGAGGGAAGGGATGGAGCAGAGGGCTGGGTGGTGCCGTAGGTCTTGAGGATGATCTTGTGCGGATAGAGGAAAAGGTTGGACTCAGACAGCACGTAGGCGTTGAAAGAATGATTGCCGGCGATGGAGATGATGCTGCACTGAACGACATTGAGCACCTGTTGGAGATTGTCAATCGATGGGCGACGGAGGCCGAAGGGGTTATATCCAGAGAAGTGGAGCTCTAGGTGCTTCTTAAAGCCCTCAAACCTGGAGACAGTCATGTTGGCTAGTAGGAATGATGGGAATTGAGTTGGAATAGTGGAATAAAATGGGAGCTAAGTGGGAATAGTTGGAATAGTGGTAACAGTGGAGGTTGGAGGGGAGAGGGTGAGACACGTGGGAGGGGAGAATGGGGAGGGAGGGGGGATTTATAGAGTGGGGGAAGGGGAAGTGGAGGAAGGTGGGGAGCGGAGGGATGCACGTGAGGCAACCAAGAATAATGATTGCAAGCATAATGAGGGAGAGGGTGAGATTATATTTGGGGAGATCTTTATGAGAGGAAAGACAACGAATAGAAACAAGAATTTAGCCCATGCGCAGGCTAGAGTGGAGGGAGCTCATATCCAAATCCAAAATGTATTTTAGACTTTTGCTAGACGACGATTCTTGGTAGAGGTGGTCATTGTGTGAAATGATGTGGAAGCTTAGATAGTTCTTGAGAGGATTTGCTGTCATGGTATTCATGAGGTTTCAGCCAACTATGGAGTTTACTTTTCATAGTGGCCAATGTGTTGGTGTGGGACTACTTAGTGACAAGTTAGACAAACTTGTGTGTAATGATAGCCTTGTGGCAGCCTGCCTTCACCTTATCCCTAGACTTTTCATGATGTCTAGATTCAGTGGAAGCTATGCGAACCCGCCCAGAGGATCCTCACCCACCACTATTTGTAAGTCTCGAGCATCTCCACCTTTCCAAGCCTTCACAGGAGATGACATCAAGAGCCTCCCGTCCGAAGAGGTCCCTTTGATCAGCTGCCTCTGAGCATCTTCTCGTGGTGCATTCATTTCGAGCATATCAAACAAGGCCGAGAAGTGGAACAATGCTTCCTGAAAGCGTGTGACAAAGAAGGGAGCCTTGTACGAGCCGTTCATGATCCCATTGATGAATACCTCTAGATTTATCTTCCTCATGGTATTAAGGACAATATTTCTTGGGCTATCCACCACCATAGGCTCATCCATCTGATCCCTTAATCGGAATAGACAGCTCACAAGGAGCACCTTGTCTTTATCAATGTTGACATCCTCCACTCGGATGGTCTCCCATTGGGCTGCAATAGTGTTGTATTCGAAGGGAACGTCGAAGCTCTGACAGTAATCAGCTAATCGACACTCCATCTCCTCAATCCGTTCCATCGGATGGAAACCTGGCTGGGGCACATCAACACCAGTGATTCGAAGCCTCGGGGGCCCACCAGGCCTAGAAGAGTGGTATTGGAGAAAGAGGAAATCTAGGTTCCTAGAAGAGAGAGAGAGCTTATAACAAACCTGGAAGAAGAAATCGGTGGGGATTCGTAGAGACTTGACAGTCCAGTATGCCATCTTGTCTAGCAATGCATCAAAACACATTGTTCTTTTGATCGATGCTCAGATCCACTTTATATGTCTCCCACGACTACTCAATTATTTTTTATAAGAAAATCATGAATATCAATTTCTAGAATTCAAGAATAATTAAGAAAAAGGAAAAAGAAAAGAAAAGAATTGCTTAATTACTTACCCTAAAGCAGGACCACTTCCACTCGATACCATCCTCCTTGATGAGCTTGTTGTTGTTGATACCCCAATAGCTCGCGATCACCTTTTGCTCACTGGGAGGGGCCGCGAAGGCCTCCTTGGGGGCGGCAGATTTGGACTCTGTGCCTTTGACCATCGGAGTTGCCACCATGGTGCTGGCCATCCGCATCGGGAACAGCCACAGCAACACGACTGGAGAGACTTCGCCGTCACATGGCTAGTAGATCCGATCAAGAGGAGCATGCATGAAGGCTCACTGGTAGTAGAAGAGAGGTGGGGTCCCAGGTGCTGGAGGAGGGCGGATGTGGCCTCTCCTACCTCTCTGCCTTGACCTCGACCAATTTATTCTCTTGCTTCGGTTCTTTCCAAGGTAAAGGGAGAGCGAAGAACACTGGAGTAGAAGGCCGTTGTCGGAGAGGAAAATAATGAAGCTAGAGGGATCTTAAAGGGGAGATCGGATTTTATAGAAGGGATGGTTCCCAGTTCATTTTTTAATCCTTCATTTGAGGCTATTTGGTCATTTCAAAAATTATAATGACATGGCAATTAGGTCTAAGTTAACATTAATGGACAGTCTAATGGTATGAATTTGACTGTAGGGTTGAATAAAATGTTAAGAATGTAACTATAGATTTTAGAAACTACTAGGTGTAACTGTAATTTTGGCCTATTCTCAGGGAGATTTTTGTAATTTATCCTATATTTTAATAATACAAAGTTATGGCATGTATTTATAATCAATGTTAATTTTAAATTCAAGTTCAATATTAAAGAATAATATTGTAAACGTATGCTATAATATTATACTATTAAGTATATTATATTATTTAACAAACACATAAAATATGTATTATATAGTCATATTGTATATTGTAATATTAATGCTATAGTCTATAGTACTATATTAGTTTTAAATAATAATATTATAGGATTGTTAGAAATATTTAATTTATTGTATTAATGATATCTAGATAGGCTGTTTTAATGTTTGAAACCTGTAACACCTAGGTCACAATGAGAAACCTTAGTGTTATGCCGAATCCCACCTCTATTATACAATATGTTAGTAATGCCATATATAATATATTTTGATGGTCTGCTATAATATTTGCATAATATAATAGATAATATAAAATTAATTTTAAATGTACAATCAAAAAGGATGATGTGTATAAAGAATGGGGTAGGCCTAATCCACATTAGACATGGAATAGCCTATGCCTAAAATCTAAACATGAGATGGTTTGATCGGGCATAGCATGTTCCAAGTTCGTGCCCATTTTGCAAATAGTGTTGGCTGGCATAGGGCATTAGTCCAGGTCTTGCTCTTGAATGTAACACCACTTAGAAGATTTCTCCAATAGTTGCATGTGATAGGTCCTCCAATACATATTTTCTCTATTGGGTAGCCAATATATAGATTATTCTCCTAAAATGACTACACGGATTTTAAGTCCTGAGAATTTTGTTAAGGGAATAATTTTGAAGCTTTAGATATTATTAGTGAATTTTATTTAAGTATGCAAACATTACATATATGTGTTTCTTTCTGAACTCAACTTCTTAATGCAATGTTTGTTAGGCTTCGTTTGGTTGGGGTAATTTGACATGAGAAATAAATCCCATGTCTGATTATCATGTTTGGTATAAAAGAGGATGAGAGAAATGGTAAAATAAATGTCCTATTTTCTTGAGAGAAGGTAAAACTAATACCACTGAGGGATGGTATTTTTGTTCCCATGCCATAACATCGAGTGGAGTTAATATGAAATTATCATGGCTTGATCGAAATGCCCCTACTATTTTTGTTGAAACTCACAAATGCCCCCTTTTAATATGGTCATTCCTAAGGTTTTAAATCTTGCAGGACAAAGGTGTCCTAGTTTCTCCATGGAACGGGACGTCCGTCCCGTCCTGACAGCAATTTCGGTCATGCATCCCGATGGATATCCTCCATCTTTTTTTCTTTTTTTTTTCTTTCTTTTTCTTTTTTTCTTCCTTCTTTTCTTTCTTTTCCTTTACCTTCATTTCTTTCCTTTCTTCTCCCTTCCTTTCTTTTTTCATTTTTGTTCTTGTTAACTTTCATTTGTCTTTTCATCTTTCCTTCTTTCCTAATTTCTTTTCTTCTTCTCTCTCTCTGTGTGGATGGGTTTCAGAGTTTCGAGTCCATCTTGATCCCATTTTCTCATAAGAATAGGATGGGATGGCCGGGACACCTGTTCCGCCAGGATGTAAAACCTTAGTTTGGAGTACCAGATAGAGAAATTTCGGAAAGTCTAAAGCATGTAGAATGTGGACTGGGTTTAGGAAGCCTGAGACCTCTAGATGATACTTATAACTTGCATATCATAATTATTTTATTTGGTCATACGTGCAATGCATAGAACAATATGCACTAGGACTCAGTGTGCTTCTCGATCTTTCATCGTGTACTTGTTCTAATGTTTGAATAAGATGAGTATGAAGCTCGAAGGTCATATGAAGTATACACGTGCACAGCCTACTTATGCTGATGAAACTTGGTTCTAGAAGGAAATGAGTATTCTAAATTGGCTCCAAACTTAACACACCATTCACATTAGCTTGATGCGTTTTAAGTTCTGATAATTTAAAAGTTAATCATGTGTCCTGGAATATTGGCTTGGAACTCTTCTTTGCAAGTCGGTTTTTGTTTAGATAGCCCACTAGTCACCCTCCAAGACATGATCCCAACTCCATGGGCATGATAAATCATCATAGTTTTAACTGAGAATAATATCTGTAGACATTATGCGTGTACAATTTGAATTCTTTCTTAATTTTGATGCTATGGATGATGACTTACATTTGGTCATCCTTTTTTCCTCTTTTTCTCTTTTAATATATAGTGTGATGCAGTTGTCTTCTAAATTGTCTTTTTCAGGTCCACCCTTTCATGACTTTTCCTTCTTTGATGTCTTTCCAAGAGTATGAGATGTAATGTTCTGGAAAGGTGTCAGTAAATGTGTATGACCTTGAGTTGGTGAGGGGCTAGAACTGAGAGTGGACTCCATCTGCGAATTATGATAGCAGAAACAAAGTTGAGAATTTTACGGTGTTTGTAGGAGATAGAAATAGCAAAGCACAAATATGACAAGATGTCCTTTACAATCTTCCAGAGATACAATTTTCATTCACAAGAAATTAAGGCAGGCTCCTCTGAAATAACTATATGCATTATTCACTCTTCTTGGAATGGCAATCTTGAAGTCATATTTGCTTTGTCCCATTGTGTACAAGGTGTTTGGCATGACCCTGTATCTTCCCATAAATGATGTTTATTTGAGGCAACTAAAGCATGGTTGCAGAATGAGAAAGGAGCTCCAGAAACTATACAAAAGGATCAATAAGTCAAAATGGCCTTGGTGTCGGTAGATTTTTTTCTTTTTTGGTAACTTTGGTCATTAGATCCTTGAATAGGAAAAAATGTGTGACATGCAAAATAGATTGCAATGTCTTTATAAAATAAAGCTTCTGGGAGACCGAAATAAAATGCAAGCATCTGTATTCTTATCATATTCAATATATTAAGATTTTTGGTGACATCATTTGTATAAACATTTAATATTGCAATGTTTGGCTAGCGGCCATTATTGATTTAATCTGTTTCAACGTTAAAGAATCAGTGCCTCTTATTGGTTCTGAATGACAGGTTCAGTTTAATGATGAACATTGAATTCTTTGTTATCCCATAACATTTCCTTAATTCATTTGAATGACGAACTTTAGTCTGTCAAACAAGCTTTTGCATATTGTCGAGAAATGCTGCATGGTCTTATATTCTACCTTGCAGAATATTCTGAGGTGTGATGTTTGCGATTAGATCATCTGAGTTTATGTGGGAAATTTTCTGTGACCTTTGGTAGCGAAGATGTGGTAGCAAAGTTGACGGAGTACAATTCACAAAATAATAGTGTACTGTTTGAATGGGATCATCGTGCTACAAGGACGCACTGTTTGGAGATCAGCTCTTCAATAGAAAAATAATAAGCAAATGGAAGCATATGATATAGCTGAGCAGAGGAGAAAGCGTAGCATAGTAAAACGTTGGCGCATGATAAGAAAGTATCCATGCATATCACGTTCTTTAAAACCAAGGAAAAGAAGAAAATCGCAGGCTGAAGCTACCAAACCCCTTGTCCAACCCTATCTAGGCTGGAACTAGGCTGCTGGGTAGAAGACCTAGGTTGAGCTCATGGAATCAGGTCTTACATTAAGTTGGGGCCAAAATGTGGGCCAACACTCCTTAAGATCAAAACAACAAACATCTCTTTAAAAGGTGAGAGATAATACCACCCAAGGTAAAGGAGTGTGGTGTCCATGCATGTTATATCATCCTGTATAAGAATGAGGTTTGATTGGAAACTAGGAACTGCATCCTGTTCAACTTGGAGGAGGTTCTGTGATCGAAATATAAACGTCTCACATAGGTAGTGCTTGCATCGTTTTGATGAAACTACTCTGTTTTCGAAAAGGATTTAAAATTGGCTTACCACAAAAAGATTTGGAATTGCATTTACTTGATAGTTTACTACTCTAGTTAGTATAATTGCTTGTTTGTTAGTGTTTTGTTTGGTTTGAAAATTCACGTTATTCCAACTGAAGGAATAGTCAAAATGTGGCAAAAGTTAAACTGAAATGCTCATCGTCACATTGTACAAGGTCTGTAGATAAAATTTTGAGTGTTAACAAGTGCTAGTGTAATGGTGGTTGGTTCAAATTCCAGCTTCTTCAAATTCTAGTTATCATTTGGCTGCTGCCAAACTAATTAATCCTTTGGGTAGCAATTCAGCCTCAATTAGTAGTGTTACTGTGACAATAGTCTTATTGCAAGTGATCTTCTCTTTTGGGGATTATATCTCTGTATACTGTGGATAGGTATGCAGAACACAAAGATGGATATTAAATGTGTCAAGGGATATAATATTAATACTATGTCAAAGGATTGGAGGTGCAAATTGGTTGGCAGGACCCAACTGATCCAATTTCGGACAAATCCACTTCTAAACTTTAAATTCATGGAAGCAAGTCCAATCAGGTGGGCGGACCTCAGGTAAAGGACTCACCTCACAATAGGCTTCTTGCAGATTTAGGTGAACTGGAACTCAATGCGTTACTGATCTCTCCTCCACGGTTTGATGGATGTCTAACTGCATGGTTCTCCTGTTCAACTGGGCCTGGACAGGGAGACCTGCTGTCTCCCTAGTCTTTTGTCATTGGATCAGAGGTGCTCACCATGATGCTCAACATTAACGTGATGGACGGCCAAAATATGCCTCTTTTGAGTTCAGACATTTATTGTCTGCATAGTTATTAAGGAAGTCTGTGGGACTGTGCTCCAAGATATCAGTTATTTACTTCACCTCGTCTTGGTACAAGACCAATTTGCGTAAATCTTATGCTCAACCCTCTCCATGTCTTCCTCAACAATGTCAAGTCAACCTGTAGAAGATGTGAACTCATGTCAAGAAAGGAGCCAAGTTTGTCTAATTACCTCAACAGTATCAAGTTATCTTGGTGCAATCAGTCTGATTTGCTGTATCAATTCACTAATTGCCATCCGGTTGGATTTCAATCCGTCAGCGATCCAGAATGGAGGTTCAGAAACTTTCTAGGAATAATAACATCCACATATCCTATCCTCCACTGAAATCACCCTCCTCTAAGTAAAGCATCTTCTCTTCCTCCATTCTCCACATAAGCTATGGGCTCCAGCATCGGTACTTATCACAAATTACAAGCTATGCTATAGAATATTTGGAAGGCTAGGAATGAACTTGTTTCTAGCGGACATTTTGACCTTAACATATTGTCATCTGCAATCATAGACATGGCAAATGAGTATCTCAGCTGTTGTATTTTTTTTGGTAGAAGTATCTCAGCTGTTGTTAACCGTGTAATTTGACATGTTGATGGATAGAGGGAGCCTCCACCATGATAATTGATGCAAGTGACTGCATGTCTCCATATAGTCTATGCTACATCGTTTGGAGACTTGTCTTAAGGGATGTAGTACCAGGGTCCAAGTTCGTAGCACTATGTGAGTCTTTATGCCAGTCCGTGCAAGCTGTGGCCTTCTATAATGTGCTTCATGTTATAATGCAGGCGTCACTTGTTAATAGTCATGAGATTTAGAAGAACAATCAAGGGCCAATTCGATATATGCAACTTGATCGAATTGTTTACCGCTGACTGCTTGAATAATAGGCCGAGTCAAGCCATCTTAATATTAAAAAAGGAACAAAAATTGTCCGGCAACTCGTTCTTCCTTTCTGCATCATGCACTACATTTTCTCTCCTCTCAACTCTATTAGCAACTTGGTTACACCCACCCACACACATACATATGCATGCGTGCATGCGTATATGTATAGACTTCCTTAAACCCTACTATTCAAATACACTAACTCAATTACTACATGGTGGATATAAATACCCTCAGCCGAAGTTCTCAACAGGTGGTACCTATCCGTGCTTCTCCGAGACGGATTCTTCAGGTGTCTGTCAGATTGCTCCAAGCGCCCGCTGGATTCTGTTGCCGGCCGACCTTCTACAGTGCTCACTGAGCTCCGCTACTGATCGATCTCCTACAGTGATCAGCGTCAGGCTGAATTCCCTTCAAGTTGTGTCTACAGCTGAACTTCCTCGATGACTGATTTCTACCGCTACCGAGCTTCAGCCGAGCCTCTACGACGGTCGATCGTCTCTGCCGAACTCCTACGGGAGCAAACAGATTTCATCCGGACTCCTACGGGAGCCGAACCACTGCCTCGAGCCTCTACCACAGAAAGGACCCGGACTCCTACGGGAGCCGGATTTCTTCTTCAAACTCCCGCTACAGGTATATTTCGTCAGGCCTTCCATGGGAGCCGAACTTCTCCTCTGAATTCATACTGCAGGTAGGTCTCACCCGGACTCCTACGGAAA
>KE505485.1:125598-137155 GCA_000441515.1 Elaeis oleifera
AATTCGAATTCGAGTTATTTTTTCATCCAATTAGATTCTTAACCCAACTAAATTAGGTTAAACCCAATTGGATCACTAAATCTAATATAATTAAGTAGTAAATAGTTTTGATTAAATCTTAATCAAATAAAAAATTGATCAAGCTCAAGCCTGATCATATCAGGAATCGAATATCCTTAGCGATTAGGTCATCTCATAACCTAATCGGATCAAATCAAATTGAATCCAATTCAATTAGATTTGATCTAAAACTTAATGTTTAATTAAATTAAATTAATTAGTAATCTAATTACTAATCAATTCTCTTATAATTCACTAACAATTAGCGAATTAATTTATTATAACTTTGTATAGGTTAATCATCAATTGAATTGACTGTTTTACCCTAGAATGATTCTTAATCATTGATCAGCCATATGATAAGTCAGAAACTTCTTTTGAGTGTGACCTTATAGATTCGAACCTAAGCCAGTCGTACAAGAATAATCTTCCTATACCAATCAAAGTGACCATCTAGGAATGATACCCGACGTCTAGATAGGTCGAAAGATTGCAAAGCATCATTCAAGAACCTATTGGCATATGGTTACCGAATAATTCATCTCTTTGATCGAAATGCTCAAGGTCACCTAGGATTTAACTGTCAACCCTGGTATGGTCATCCACATTGTATTTTAATTTTTAAAATCAATCACATGAATTATTCCAATCAAGATTTTACTGAATTAAATACATTGATACATTAACTCCTACTTATTCGGAGGGTTAATTCCATCTTGACTCACACACCGACTTTGCAAGTACTTAACTGTGTCCAAAAATTTTTAATCATTGAATTAAAAATTCAGATAGTTCGACACCAAAGCATAGTGAGTTGCTTACAAGTCACCGTGGTGATCTCAGATCGGAGGGACACATACCCATATCCTTCGCGAGCTACTCTTGACATTAGAGTGCTTAGCAATTGATCACATTCAGTGAGATGTACTCCTATATCTCACTTGCATGCTATGCCAGTATCTTCACGCTCTTTGGTTAAGAGGACAACCAACGTACATGACACACAATGACCTATATTTGATATAGCTATTGTCCTAATAATAGTATATTATTTGATTGTGAACTTAAGGTTTAAAGACTAAATGATATATCCTCTTATATCGAATCAAATAGTCCTAAAGACTTCATCACATAACAGGAGTTCAAAATAAGATATACATAATGATGAAAAAAATAATAATATTTATTAATTCAATAATTCATATACAAGTATAATAATAAACTCAACTATCAACAGACTGACGATTGATTTTGGAACACAATTCTCAACAAACCTGCCATCTAATCGGAACTCATGATAGAGAGACTGAAGTGCATGTTAACTACACCTAGAGGTTTATTTTAGTTCTACTAGATTGCCACTACATACTGTTAGATGTCACTGATAGATTATGAGAGCTCACTAGGATTGTTATGGATGGATAATTCTTAATAAGTTAGAGTGAAATTGTTCCAACCCATTAAAAAGAGTTTCAATGATATTTTGATAGAGATCATTATATATCTCACTACCAGATAAATTAAATCTATGGGGTCACGTAATAAAGGGATTAGGCTTGGAATAAGCAATTGAGCTTATGAAGTATCAATTGGGTTTAGAGAAATCCGATTGGGTTCAAGGTAACTTTGCTAGCACATAGTTGGATTCAATTTTCTTTTACATTTTGATTTCTTATTTGATAAGATAATTCAAACTTAATTATCTGCTAATAACCTATATGAATTAGATTCATTGGACTCTAATTGTTGGGTGTCTAAGGTTTTGGATTAATTGAATTAAGGATGTAAGTTCTTAATTAATTTTTTGATAGTTATTCTTGGGCACCACCTTGATTTGATCAAGTTGGATGTGTCCCATGATTAAAAGGCTTTTTGATCTTATATGGGGCATCCCTTGGGTGCAATTGAGGGTGTGATTTAGTGGATGTAAGGGCTCCAAGACTTGGCATCTAAAAGGATTCCTAATGAAAGTTAAATAACTTAAGTTATTAGGAACCTAATGCAAGTGGGATTTGTATTATGTGATTGAATAGGATTCAATCCTTATGCCTATTTAATGGGACCTCCCTAAGATCCATAAAGCATCCAACCAGTAGCCCCATGCCACCTTTAGAGACCCCCCACGCCCTCTCTTTCTCTCTCCCTCTCTTCTCCCTTGGCATCCCACATGCCCCACCCTTGTTGGGCATCCCAAGTTCTTCCATGCCCAAGTTGTTGGGCGTCCCCTCCTTTGCTGGTTCCTGGTGTTTGGTAGCAGTACAAAGCAAGGGAGAAAGGTAAGAGAAGAAGAGAAGAAGAAGATCAAGAAAGAAGATCAAATGTTGATCGTGATCCAGACTTCTTTCAGATTCAGCAGATTGAATTTTTTTAGAAAAAAAATTTAACTTGAAGAGGGCTGTTCCAGACTAATCCCGAGTGGATACCCATAGAGGTCGAACACTTGTGCAGTTAAAAAATTTTTTTTTCTCTTTCAGATCCAGATTTGAAGAAAAAAATTATGAAACAGGTATGTGATTTGATCACAAGTTAAATTTCAGCATATGTATAATTTCAGTATATGAAGTAAATTCTTAAAGTTTATTTTTTTATGCATGCATAATTTAGATTAAAAGTATTTGAATCTTGGATTCTGCTATAGTATTTAAAAATAAATTTTAAAACACACATGCATGCCCCAAACACACGAATTCTAACAGTGGTATCAGAGTACGGGTTTCATATGCTGAAATTGACATACATGTTTTGAAAAAATTTCAAAATCTGATTTTTTCTTGATACATGAGTTATATAGATAAGTTTTGAATCTAAAATTTAATTTTAGATTTGATTTTAGAATATATAGTTGATATGTGAAAGCATGCATAGATCTGAATTTTGATCTAGAACGGTTTCTATTTCATGTTCACATGATATGTAGATGCATGCATAAACCTGAAATTTTATATGACCTGATTCATGGCTCATATATGAGATATGTGATTGCATGTTTAGGTCATAAAGTTGCTTTTAATATGATCCATGATTAGTATATGAGACATATGATATCATGTTGTAGATCTAAATTTTATTTAGATCTGAATTTTATATGCATATATGTGATATATGTTTGTATGTTAAATCTGAGAATTATTTTATAATTTAAAATTTACTTTCATGTAAAAAATTTAGATCTAAAATTGAATCTTGAAATCTAAAATTTATGTTTGTGCATGAGGGTTTTGGTCATGAGAAATTCAAAATTAGGTCATGTAATAAGATTGTATCCAGAGTTTTTGATTTGATTCATATGGGTCTAATTTGATTAAGTAATTGATCAAATCGAGTTAAGTATTGATTAGAATTAGATCAATTAAGTTAAATGATCATGTAATTATTGTTGATCGAATAGATTAAGTCTCATATGTAGAATTGATTAACCTAAGGACCTAATTTGGCTCGATGGTTTGAGCCTGATTCGTTGAGCTAACCTGTTTGGACCAATTGATCTATTGATGTCTAAGATAAGTAATTAAGATATGATTATTTAATTGGTTCCATTCACTTTCATGGTCAATTTATTGCTGTCTCAAGAAAGCAATGGGAGGACCCCATCGATCTTCACTTACCTGGCCAATTTGGAAGATTGGGTCTTCAATAAGGTTGCTTAGTGGTTTGGTTTAGCTCATGCCAATTAGATCGATCATATGATAACTGATTAGATGAGATCTAAATCTAAACCTGCCCATAAATATTAAGTCTATAAGTCTTCCACTATTGTAGATGTGTGGAGTGGTCCCGGCATTGATTGTTCTCGACTGGTCATAGTGGTTTAGTTGTATCGAAAATATGCAACCACTCTATTAGCAAAGAGTTGCTCCAGAGTAAGGATGGGGTTAGACCTAATAACTGTTAGGTGAGAGAATAAATGATGGCCTTGCATCTGCTTGTGAACGGTGGGTCGGGCTTAACTAAGGAGTGTGGGCAATAATTGTTAGATGGGCCCACATGACTTAGAGATCAAGTCACTGCAACATGCTTAAAAAAGTATCTGGGCAAACAGTTACCTACACATCGGTATACATGTTATCAATAACTGTTAGGTGAGGTGCATGGCATCAGTGGGACCGCAGCATCCATTAAGAATCTTTATCATGTTAGGGTTTTCGTTCCTTCTCGAGGAGTGGAGGGATTAAAAAAATTAGTGAGAGTCATTGTTCGCATCTTAAAGTCTCTAGAAGTAAATATAACATTGAGTACAAAAGTCTAACTTGAATCTCTACTCTCACAGTTAAACAATGTCAGCCTCAAATCCTCTAGCCCGCATCCTTGAAACCAATTATTTGATCGGTACAAATTACAAAGACTAGCTCAGAAATCTCAGGATTGTCCTGACCTTAAAAAATTAAGTCATGTACTCGATCAGAAACCCAGAATGCTACCAAACTATCCTACTATTGAGCAAAGAGTTGCTTTTAAGAAGTGGATGGATGAAGATAGTCGGGTCAAGTGCTATATACTGGCTTCTATGTCAAACGAGTTACAAAGCCAGCATAAGCATATGTCCACTGCCAGGGCTATGATCACTTACCTGCAAGAGTTGTATGGTGAGCAAAGCAGTACTGCATGCTTCAAAGTGTCTTAGAGACTCTTCAATTTGAAGATACGTGAAGGACAATCGGTCCATGAGCACTGTATGACAGTGATCAAGGACATTGAGGAGATTGAGAAGCTCGAGCTTGAAATATAAAGAAACTGCTGATGAATTTGATCCTTTAATCTCTTACGAGTTCATATAATCAATTTATTATAAATTTTATATAAACAAACTCAATTGCACTATACTCGAACTGTCAACATGTTGGTCACTACGGAAGAAATCTTGAAGAGTTCAAGGGGCACTGTTCTCGCTGTGGAGTGGACTTCTTTCGAGAGAAAGTCTATTAAAAAAAGAAGACTAAATTTGATAAGAAGCAGAAGAAAGAGAGCAAGCCAAAGAAGAAAGTTCCTAAGAAGGCCGAAGCAAAGGGAAAGTGTTTCCACTATGATGCTGAAGGCCACTGGAGGAAGAACTATCCATTATATCTGGAGAGCCTAAAGACCAAAAAGGATGATATACCCGTGGAAGGTATGCTCATAATTGAATCTAATCTTATGATTTTTTCTACTTTTAGTTGGATATTAGACTCTGGCTTGAGTGCTTATATATGTACCTCAATGTAGGATCTAATAGAAAGTAGAAAGTTGAAGAAAGATGATATGATCCTTCGGATAGATAATGGAGCAAAAATTACTGCAGAGGTAGTTGGCACTTATCTTCTTTGATTACCGTTTAGTTTTAGATTAGATTTAAAGGACTATTATTATGTTTTGTAGCTAGTTAGAATTTGATTTTTATATTTATGCTAGCACAGGAAGATTTTAAAATTAGTTTCAATAAAGATTTTATTTCATTTATTTATGAAATAAATTGATTGCATGAGATCTTTTAATTGATAGTCTATATCACTTGTATATTGATATGAGTGTGAATTTAAATGAGCAAATAGTGAGTGCTGTAGGTCAAAAGAGACCTAGAGATAAAATTAATTAAAAGTACTTGTGGCATTATAGACTAGGCCATGTTGGAGAGGATAGGATAAACAAACTGAAAAAAGATGGGATCCTTGGCTCTCTTAACCCAGAGTCGTATCCAGCCTGTGAATCTTGCCTTTAAGAAAAATGACCAAGTTACCTTGTAGGACATGGAGAAAAGGTCATTGAGTTACTTGCCCTGGTACACACCGACATGTGTGGGCCATTTGATGTACAGGCCAAGGATAGTTATAGCTACTTCATTATCTTTACCGATGATCTATCTAGGTATGGATATGTGTATCTGATGAAACACAAGTCTGAAGCCTTTAAAAAATTTAGATATGAAGTAGAAAAGTAAAAAGGCAAATCCATTAAGATTCTTCGATTTGATCGAAGAGGTGAATATTTTAGTCAGAAATTTTTTAGGTATCTTCAAGATAACGACATAGTCTCTCAATGGACTTCTCTTGGAACACCTCAGCTCAATGGGATATCCGAAAGGAGGAATAGGATCCTATTGGATATGGTCAGGTTTATGATGAGCTTTACTGATTTATCCTTATATCTTTGGGGATATACCTTATTAACTGCCATTCGCCAATTGAATAGGGTTCCATCAAAGTCCGTTCCTACCATACCGTATAAGATATGGTACGATAAGAAGTCGAGTCTAGATTATCTTAAGACTCAGGGATGTCTAGCCTATGTCAAAAAATAGATGGCTGATAAACTAGAGGATAGATCTGTAATAGCTCATTTTATAGGGTATTCTAAAGAATCTATGGGATACTACTTCTACTTTTCATAAGATCACAATGTGATTGTAAGTCGAAATGCTATATTTCTAGATAAATAGTTTATCCAGGATAGTGGTAGTGAGAGGTTAGTTGAGCTCGAAGAGGTCTTTGAAGAGCAAAGAGCTATAAATCCTCAGAAACTCATTTTTCATGAGCCAGTAGTTGATGTTACTCCACCACCTCGTAGATCTAGCAGGATCTCTCGATCTCATGAAAGGTATATGGGTATGCTTACGGAGGAAGTAAAGAAAATATTTCTTATAGGAGACAGGGGTCATGGTGATGATCTTAATACCTTTGATGAGGTAATATCTGACATCGATTTCAAGCAATGGTTAGATGCTATGAAGTCAGAAATTGACTCGATGCACTCGAACCAAGTCTAGATCTTAGTGGATCCTCCTGAGGGTATTATATCCATTGGGTGTAAATAGATCTACAAAGAAAATAGGTGCTGATGGTAAGGTAGAGATCTATAAAGTTAGGCTTGTGGCTAAAAGTTATAGTCAGCGCAAGGGCATTGACTATCAAAAATCTTCTTATCTGTAGTCATACTGAATCCATCTGCACTCTGCTTACTATTGTAGCTTACTATGATTATAAAATCTGACAGATGGATGTGAAAATTACTTTCCTGAATGGATATCTTGAGGAAGATATCTATATGGAGAAGCCTATGGATTTCACATCTGATGATGGTGATCACAGAGTCTGCAAGCTGCAAAGGTCTATATGCAGATTAAAGCAAGCTTCTTGAAGTTGGAATCATCATTTTGATGAAGTGATCAGATTGTTTGATTTCATAAAAAATGAAGAGAAACTATGTGTATACAAAAAGATCAGTGAGAGCATCATAACATTCTTCATATTGTACGTAGATGATATTCTCTTTATTAGGAATGATATTCCCATACTGACCATGGTCAAAAGATGGTTGTCCAAGGAATTCTCCATGAAAGATCTAGGAGAAGCATCCTATATTCTTAGAATAAAGGTCTATAGGGATAGACCTAAAGGATGCTAGGCCTGTCACAAAAGCTGTATATAGAGAAAGTGCTGAAGAAGTTTAGCATGAAAATTCTAAAAGAAGATTCTTACCTTTTAGGCATGGTATTAATCTTTCCAAGATGATGTGTCCAACCGCATCTGAGAAAGTTCAGCGCATGAATAGGATTCCTTATGCCTCGATCATAGGAAGCCTCATATATGCCATGCTGTATACTCGATCTGATATTACCCTTGCTGTGAGTGTCACGAGCAGGTATTAGTCGAATCCAAATGAGGAGCACTAGATAGTTGTGAAGAATATCCTTAAGTACTTGAGAAAGACTAAAGATTTGTTCTTGATCTTTAGAGGAGATTCTGAGTTGCAAGTCGAGGGCTATACTGACTCAGACTTCTTATCTGATCTTGATGATAGAAGTTTACATTAGGATATGTGTTCGTTTGTAATAATGGTACAGTTAGTTGAAAGAGTTTCAAGCAAACCATCATAGCGGATTTGACCACGGAGGCTGAGTATGTCGCTGCTTCGGATGCTGCAAAGGAAGGCTTCTGGTTCAAGAAGTTTATCATGAAACTTGAGGTTATGACATCGGATGCCATACCACTTTATTGCGACAACAATGGAGCCATAGCATTTGCTAAGGAGTTGAGGTCTTATCAAAAATCAAAGCACATCGAGCGGCGGTATCATATCATACATGACTATCTCAAAAAAAAATATCAAGGTGTGAAGAGTAGACTTCACGGACAACGTGGCAGACCCACTGACAAAGCAGTTGAGCCAACCAAAATAAAGTCCACCTTGAGAAGATGGGACTTAGATTTGTGGCCAATTGACTTTAGTCCAAATGGGAGATTGTTAGATGTATGTCCTAGAATACAATATGACTGACACATTGTAATAAATCTAGAATATAATTTTGTACTTAATACATTGATATGATTAATAAAAGAGCATGTTTATTTTTATTCAAGTATGATGTGTCTTTGAATCGTCCATGAAATTAACTTTCGATACATATTTTCAAGGTATTGAGAATTAGAGATATGTATTTAATTCTTAAATACTCTCGATCATAGGATCTTCATGAGGACGATGATCGATTCAGATAGATTGATGCACAGATCACTTCTTTCGAGATAGATGGATCTCTAGTCTACAGTGTAGAGATACTAGACGACGAGTGCGGATAGTTGTTAGAGAACAACTAGTACTGAGCGTAAGCATATGAGAGATCACTTAGATTTCTACTTGATCATTAGTGATCATCTCGATGCTATAGATGTGTGATTAGTCCTTTGATCCGAGATGGCACTGCTGCTCGTAGTGTGGCTGCTGGAGTTTGATTGACACATAAATATGGATCCCAGTGAGCTCTTGTAGCAGATATTGACGATAGTTAATCCACTATAGGAGTAGAATGTATATCAAGATGGGATCTATCGATCTTATTAGAAAGGAGTAGTCCTATGAGATTTGAGAGGCTAAGTCCGAGAATCTATGACCGCAGTAGTGTAACTGATGGAAAAGAGTTTCTATAGGAATCACATTTGGATTTGAGCTGATCGATTTATCCATGACTTACCATCTAGTCAGAACTCATGATAGAGGGACTGAATCATACGTTAACTACACCTAAAGATTTATTTCAGTTTTACTGGGTTGCTACTACATACTGCTAGGTGTCACTGATGGATTATGAGAGCTCACTGGGGTTGTTCTGGATCGATGATTCTTGATGAGTTAGAGTAAAATTGTTCCGATCCATTGAAAAGAGTTTCAATGATACTTTGATAGAGATCATTGTATATCTCACTATCAGATAGAATTGAACCTATGAGGTCACACAACAATGGGATTAGACTTGAAATAAGCAATTGAGCTTATAAAGTGTCAATTGGGTTTAGAGATCCAATTCGATTCAAGATAACCTTGCTAGTATATGGTTGGACTCAATTTTTCTTTATGTTTGGATTTTTATTGATAAGATAATTTAAACTTAATTACCTACTAATATTAGATTCATTAGACTCTAATTGTTGGGTGTCTAAGGTTTTGGATCAATTGAATTAAGGGTGCAAGTCCCTAATAAATTTTTTGATAGTTATTCTTGGGTGCTATCTTGATTTGATCAAGTTGGGTGTGTCTCCTGATTAGAGAGCTTTTAGATTTTATATAGGGCATCCCTTGGGTGCAAAAGAGGGTGTGATTTAGTGGGTGTAAGGGCTCCAAGAGTTGGCACCTAAAAGAATTTCTAATGGAAGTTAAATAACTTAAGTTATTAGGAACCTAATGCAAGTAGGATTTGTATTATGTGATTGAATAGGATTCAATCCTTATGCTTATTTAAAGGGACCTCTCCTAAGGTCCCTAGAGTATCCAACCAATAGCCCTACGCAATCATTGGAGAGCCCCCATGCCCTCTCTTCCTCTCTCCCTCTCTTCTCCCTTGGCATCCCACATGCTCCACCCTTGTTGCGCATCCTAAGTTCTTCCACATCGAAGCTATTGGGTGTCCCTCCGTTGCTGGTTCCTGATGTTCGTAGCAGTACAAAGCAAGAGAGAAAGGCAAGAGAAGAAGAGAAGAAGAAGATTAAGGAAAGAGATCAAGTATTGATCACGATCCAGACTTCATTCAGATTCAGCAAGCTAAATTTTTTTAGAGAAGAAAATTTAACTTGAAGAAAGCTGTTCCAGGCTGATCCTGAGTGGATACCCATAGAGGTCAAATACTTATGTGGCTAAAAAAAAATCACTTCTCTTTCAGATCCAGATTTGAAGAAAGAAATTACAAAATAGGTATGTGATTTGATCACAAGTTATATTTCAACATATGTATAATTTCAGCATATAAAACTGATCTTTATGGTTTATATTTTTATGCATGCATGATTTAGATTAAAAGTATTTTAATCTTGTATTCCGCTATGGTGTTTAGAAATAAAATTTTGAAACACACATGCATGCCCCAAACACATGAATTCCAACACATATATCATATATATATATATATTAATTTTTAGATGTAAAACTAAAATTACACATATCAAATACATGCACAATCAGATCTAAAATAATGATTAAGATACTTTGAAAATATTTTCAAAAAATCAGTTTGCATCAAATTAGGACAACATTTTCAATATAGAGGATAAACCCTATATCAGAACAATCTTATACCAGTCTGATTTGAATTTTTAATCATTCTAATTTTTGATCTAATATGAATAAAGACATATCACATACATCTATTTTTTGATCTAAAAGATTGATTTAAATATTTCAAAAATAATTTTTATAATAGGTCAATCTTGTGCTAGGATAATTTTTTCAATATAGAGGGTAAACTCTATATCAGAACAATCTTATGCTAGCACAAGATCAATTTTAAACTATTCAAACTTTCAGATTTAAATAAAAATCAGATTATAAATGTCATGAAAAAATCAATGACTTTGATACCACCATTAGAAAGTGGATAGACTTGCATGCATAGATTTCAAAACTGATTTGAAATAGCAGCGAAAATGGATCTAGGTTAAACTTTGTAACTCCACATGTAATAGATTTAATCTATATCTATCTAAGCTCTGGATCTAAGACATACATATAATTTAAAATAATTAAAAAAATTGAGATCATATCTTAATACCTTGCACGGACCGAAATACACCGCAGTTGATGATTGTAGATCTGAAGATTTTTGAGCCGCATACGCATCCGGCCTTTACAGATATTCATCAGGATCAATTTTGAACCTTTCTTCTCATTCTAGATCCATTTTCTTCAAGACAAATCTCAATCTTTTGGATCTTTGATCAATCATTGATCTTTATCCGTGATCTCAACACTTGAACTGCATCCTTTCTCCCTATTTCTTGATGTAGAAGAGATTACCCAATACGTTGAGCACGTGGGAAGGTGGGATGCCCAACACTTGGACATTGGAGAGAGAGGAGAGGGAGAGGATGGCATGGTGATAGGGAGGAGGTTAGATCTGAATTCACAATTCATTTTTTTTAAATCCTAGGAGATCATCTCTTAAATAGAGCTTTTTTTTGATTCCAAATCAATCTCCAATCAAGCTAAAAAGGTTAGTCCTTATCTCATAAGGTCTCTTATCTTTTAATTTAAATTTTTT
>KE505485.1:198978-214931 GCA_000441515.1 Elaeis oleifera
AAAATTTTTTAATTTAAATTTTTGAAATCCGTTATGCTTCCGCTATGCATGTCCACCCTAAACCCTACATGATGTACATTAGTTTAGTGCTAGTCAGCTTTGTATAAGTTATAAGTTATCCTAAAGAGTAGTATGTGATACTACTTCTACCACCCTACAAGATAAAAGGTGTTTGTTAGTAGAAATGCCACCTTTTTAAAAAAAAATTATGAAGGGGACAGTGAGAGGATAATTAAACTCGAGAAGTTTAAGACCTATGGACTATCTTATCATAACCTGTGGAGTGTCCACAAGTTGATCCTTGACCAAATGTGCCCACTGATGAGGCACAACTGTGACACACACCTCCTCACCGAAGGTCAATCCAAGTGTGTAATCTACCACTCAAAATATAGGTTTGTCATTGAGAATGACGATACATCATACATCATTGAAATGATGTTTTTTGACCCATTCAGAGAAAGTCATGACTAGAGACTTTGGCAGATGCATGAAATCTGAAATGAACTCCCTGTACATAAATCAAGTATGGACTATGGTTGAAGCACCTATGGGTATGACCCAACAGGCTGCTAATAGGAATGTCAATCTAGATTTTGTTTGCTATTGCCACACACCATCTAAAAAGTTAGTCTCTAATGGGAGGGTAAATCCTTTATGGATTAAAGCAAGCATAGAGGAGACGGTACTTCTATTTTTGATGAGATAGTCAAAATATTTGACTTTATCAAATAAGGATGAACTGTGTATGTACAAGAATATAAGTGGGAGTCCCACTAACTTTTTATGTATGTGAAAGACATACAGCATATTGGGAAGGTAGTCTCGTTATTGTGCTTGGTCAATGATATGCTTATCACAAAAGTTTTCATAGAAAAAGACTTGGGTATAGCATCCAATATACCTAGTATCTATAGAGATAGATATAAGCGAATGCTAGGTTTGTCTCAGTCTAGGTACATGGATTTTATGTTGAAGAGATTCAACATGAACGGGTGTAAAAGAGTTTACTTACCCATATATTCAATGTACCAAGCCTGATGTGGTTTATGTCTTGTGCATAATTATTGATTTCTGACAGATCCATGATAGGATCTTTTGAAAACTATGAAAAGTATTCTTAAAATACTTGAGAAGTACTAGTAAAGCAGTAAATTGGAAGAGTTCTAAACAGCAAACTGTGTTTGACTCAGTTAAATGCTGTTAGTAAAGATTGCTAAGAAAATTGCCTGATGAAGGGTGCATCACTGAGTTGGGTGTGGTCTCACTAGGAACCCAGGCATATCCTAAGGCACTTTCACCTCATTCATGATTTGATCATAAAATGAGTTCATACTAAGAATAGTATAATAGACTAGTTCACTAAGCCTTAACACAGCAGCAGTGTGTTCGCCACCTTGATTGCATGGGCATCAGGTACAGGGATGATTCGCTTTAGTGCACGTGGGAGACTGAAAGAATAGTGCTTTACAAGCCAATTGCATGGATGATGTGAAGAAACTTTTCTGTATTATCTTCCTACTCATTTACATAATATTAGTTATTTTATTCATGAGATATTATGTTTTATCATTTGCTGCATCATATTTTTATGATTATGATAAATCCCATAGATTAGGGTAATAATTTTAGGACCATGATGAGATCATGCCAGTGAGACCTAAAATCTTGATAGCTCTAATCTTAAATATTTTTAGTCATTAGATCATCGAGTCGGAGATCGATGATGTCGGTAAGACTGGTACATCCTATGTATGCTCTATGGAGAGGATAGTTGATCTTACAATTACTTATGTGGTGATATTAATACAAAGATGTAGGTGCTCATTAGAGAATGAGTTTACTGAACTAATATGTAGGAAGAACATCTGATGGAGCCTTACAACATGTCGACAGATGGCTCTCCAGTGGGAGTGGTGCATGTCATCCTTTGACCTGAGATCACCATGGTACCTTGTGTATATAGATCCTTACTTTAGTTTATTTCCTAGCATGCCACTTTGAGATGTGTGTGGGATATTTTGGGTATGGTGAAGTATGCATGAAAGTTGTGAGTGGTCAATAAGAAATCGATCACTCCTTGTAGGAGGAGACATCCTATGTGATCTCATAGGATGATGACTCTGAGAGTCTCTGGTCAGAGCAGGGATGAATGGTAAAAAAAATTTTACTGGTTCATCAACTGAGTCATCATCATCAGATCAAAATATATATAGATAGGTATTTGGGCTTGACATATTTCCATACCTATGACTTGTCTGGGATGTTGTGTGATCGAAGGATTGAATTACACGGTAACTCGACATGAAAGGATAATTTGGTATTTTATCAAATTTTAAATCTTTTAGGTAGTCATGATATATTGTTAGACATCAATCTTGATTTGTAGACTCATCAGAATTAAAAAATTAATTCAAGAATTAATTAGGAAGAGTCCTAGTTGATTGGGACTCTTGAGCTGACTTAATCTAATTGGATTAGGATTACATCGAGATTTTGGATTCATTACTGGCTAGATTTGAACCCAATGGGTCACACACAATAAAAAATTGATTTAGTTCAATCTATTTAGATTTATTGTAAATCCAATGGGTTAATTGAATTGCTAGCATATAAATTAGCTCAAGTTCCCAATTTGATTCAGTGCAAAGGTGTTTGTGCTAACCCAAGCTTGATGCCTTGACTTAATGGAATTAGGTTTAAACCATCTAATTGTTAGGTGGCTTATTGGTTTTAAATCTCCTCCATTCCAAAACCACACGCAAAGAATAAATGCCACACTCCATTTATTTTGGTGTTTAAGAGGAGAAGTCCTTCTGATTTACTCCTCTTAAATTTCTTACCTTATTTCCATACGTTTCTTCATTTCTCGTGTCATATGATGACTCATGGGAATTGTGGGTGTAGAAGAGAAGGAAGAGTCTTTCTCTGGAAAGGAACTCACATGCCACAAAATTAAATGGGTCGCTTTTTTTTTTGTGTTGAAATGGAAGAGTCCATTTCATATTGGACTCTTGATTTCATGCATTTCCTTTAATTCCACATGCCATCAGATGGCATTTTATTTTTTCTACATAGAAGAGGAGTCCTTATACTAATTAAACACTTCTTATTCCATGCCTTGCTCTTGGGTTTCCATGCAAAAATTAATTTGTGACGTGTAAGGGATAAGGGATGCCAAGAGTTGGCACCCCTTGAAAATATTTGTGGTGCCCCTTCATTCCTTATATAAGGGGCACCTCATAAGGGATACAAGCTGATCCAAGAGGGCTTTTAGGCATGGGATTAGATGAGGAAAAGATAGAAAAAATCAGAAATGAAAAAGACAAGGTAAAGGGAGAGAAATAAGAAAGGAAGGGAAGAGAAATTGGAAAGCATGTGATGCTTGTCTTAAAATCAGATTGTTCAAGTGTTGAACATCAAATCTGATTTTTGTGTGGTGTGTTCTTGTGAGGAAAGGTTCCTATAGTGGTTCTAGTGAAGGTCTCGAAGGTATACAAGTGATGGTGCAATCCATTCTTGCGAAAGATGATCGGCAGCAAACTTACGAAGAAGGCTGCAGCACTACGTTGAATTGGAAAGGGCCCTGATCAGTTCCGTATGGATCACCATTGGAGAGCTTCTACTTTAGTCTTGTGGAGATCTCATGATTATCAGATTGTCATCATCATGTTGGTATATGGCTTTTGATCTTTTCTTATTATACATGCTTATGTTATTTGATTGCAATCATTAAGATGTTCTTAGGGCTTTTGTGTTCCGATAGTCTAGTTTAATTGTTAAACCTATTTTCAATTGTTGAATGCATATAAAATTTTAAAATTTACATTCCGCTGCGTCACCAGAACCCAACACTTGACTCACTAATATGACCAAGGCAGCAATATCAGAGATATATTATATTCATATCTTCTCTCTTTCTTTTCATATTTCTTTCAATATGAAAAATATTTTTATTGAGTGCAAAAATTAATAGATTGTTATCAATATAACCATTGCCATAAATTATTAAAAATAAAATGAAGCATCCATTTCCCATTAGCCTAATTTCATAATCTTGTTTAATAACAAAGGTATAGAAATAATATTTCTAATAACCTTTGGCATGTAATAACAGTCTTTTAATTCTAAAGTTTTGCTCAAAGGTAAATCAAGCACACAGATTCCCACAGCTTCTATGCTAATGGACTCTCCACTTATGCTATAAAGCTCAAGATTATCTTTTTTAGGCCTTTGATATTGTGTAGTCACTATAATGAATTACAAATATGCGATCCATAGGTGGTATCCAATATTCAAGTATCAGAGTCTGAGCCACTCAATGAAATACAGGTCTATATCATATACACACCTTTTGATTTTATACTCACACCCTGCTTCAATCTTGCAAGATAATTCTTGCAATTATTTTTCCATGTCCAAACTTGCCACAAAATGAACAAATAATATCCATGGAGATTTTTTTACCTTCTTATTATTACTGATCGATCTAGGGTTAGGAATATTCAGAATATCGAAGTTCTTCTCCAGTACAAACTTATTTTGCAAGTTTCTCAACCAATCCACATAGTTAGGATCGATCAATATATTTTTATTTATGATATTATGCAGTAAAAATAAAGAAACTATAATGTAGATTTAAATTTATATAAATAAAAATAATAATATAAGCAAACTACTCATGTTTGACATGCATAACTAGATGAGGTCTTTTAACTAGTTATGTCTCTTACTATTTTGTCAGATACTATAGCCCTCTTCTACGATAAACGAAAATTCTAATCTAATTTTTTAATGGGGTTAAGACCCTAATCCCTCAATGAAGCCTTATGGATATCACAACAAATCTCAATGAGTTCAAAAGTAGAAAAATCTATCCAATTGCATCTCATGTAATTCTCAACATAAACTTTGCCCCTAAAAATACTCATAACTTTGTGAATATCACAACAAATTATAGTATTTTGTAGTTAAATCAGACCCTTCATTTTCATATAGCCATATCTGAAAAATACTATTCTTGTGGATATCACAACAAAGCAACATATCTAAATATGCCGTAAAGCATATAAAATACATCAAGACAACCCCACATCAATTTCTATAGCAAGCCTTATGGATATCACAACAAGCCTACTATGGTTTTTGACAGGATATTGACTAGGCATGAAGGAAGGCATATATAGTGTTCAAAATACTGAGCAACTTTTATTCAAGATTTGAACTAATCTAATTGATCAGAAAAGTGTTAAGATTGGTGGGGATCCCCTCATTGCTTTTCTTAGACACCAATAAAATTGGCCAGACCAGCAAACGGAATCAATTAAAGAACCACTGTACTTGAAACACTCCTTAGACACCAAACGATTAATCGATTCAAAAAATAGATCAGCTACTGGTTCACAATACTACAACTTAATATGATTTTATGAGGCTTTTAATGGTCTCATGCACATCCTAATTCAATCAATTATAACTTGTATCTTAATAAACATAACTAATCATGGCATCTAATCAGATCTCTAAGATATGAATCATAATCATACAACATGATTATAATAAAGCATCTTAAGCATATCATATGGATAAAGTTTCAATAACATGCATGAATATAAAATACTCTTTTCACTGTTCTTCTTCTTGGGACATCACAGTGGCACCCCTACATGCCATAAGAGTACCTCATGGAATGGGAAGAGAGAGTCTTTAAATCTTACTTGCTCTTATGACCGGACAGCTTGATGATTAATCCTAATTTGAGTACTAAGCTATTAAAAAGATTCTATATATACATCATGCATTCAATATTATGTGTCTAAAATATATCTCTAAGACATGCTAGAGTTTGAATGTTCAATTGAGTTCAACCATTGACCCGACTTGAACTAACCAAAACCCATGCTTGATCACAATCAAGATAATATTTTAATCTTTGATTATATAAATCAAGATAGGTTTTGATACCATTGTTAGGTTTCGATGGTGCAACGGAAGGGCCAGGTGTTAAATTTTATTCAAAATACCTGATGCACCAAAAATCCTAATACCCAGAAATCCTTGACTATAATAATCAAAGTACAATTAAATTAATCTTGGATAAGAAGAATACCTGTAGTGCTAATCTAAATTTCATCAAACATCCAAGTGTCTGCCCTCCAACAGTGATCCATATGAAAATTGGACCAAAGACGGCGCTCCTCCTTCACCTTGCTTCTGGAGTTCTAGTCCTTAGAACTCGACTAGCCCTGTATCGATCAGGTTTCTCCAAAAACCTGAATCGACCCTCTTAAAACCTCTTTTGAACTTCTAAATCTCCTTCTTTAAGACCTTCACAATCCTTTTCTGAACCAGATAAGGCTTCGTCTTAAATCCCAAAGCCTTGTCCTAAAACTAAGATAGGTTGTATGAAAGAATGGAGAGTAATAGAGAGGAATTGAAAAGATTTTTGAATGTCTCGGATACCCAACACCCAAATCTTTTTATAGCCATTAGAGGAGTGCCAAAAAAGAGGGATATGCCTCATCTAAGAGGCCTATCTGATCTGTGTATCAAAAAAGTAAGAGTCCTCAAATAGAAGGACTCTTCTGCCTGATATGTTGATCAGCACCTTTACCTGTGCCTGCGACCAGAGAAGGGATATTTTTGAATCCCTTATAAAATTAGAAAAATCCTCAATTTTTCACATGGATAGAGGATTCAATCTGTATCTCTGATCACCTAATAAGGAGAGCAAAAAATCCATGGAAAGATGTGTTCTTGCATCCCTTTACGTGAACACTTATCACCATACACGTGCGCACGTGAGGAAAGCTTTTGGCATCTGTTTGATCTCTTGATAAGTCTGAAAAAATTCCAAAAAATTATCCATGAAAGAGCTGATCAAATGTGGAACAAAATATTATAAGTGGCATTCCAATTTAAATGAGTTTGTTCAGCAGAAGGACTCTCCAAAATGCAAGGAAATGCGATGCTTCAACACGTGCGCACGAGAAATCCTTTTCTTTCCAATTTTTCTCCACCCATATTTCCAAAAAATTTCACTCATGCTTTGAGATGTACACCAGAGGATAGAGGGTGATATGGGCTACCACACATGTCTGAATCCTATGCCAAAAGGACTCCTCCTTCTGCTCATGCCAACACGTGCATGCTAATATTTTTTTGCACCAAGAGTCCTCATCCAAGAGGACTCTTGATATATGACATTGACTTGAGATGTGGCACTCTATTTTGGGCTATTTCTAGGTGGCATGAATAAATCCAAATGCCCACCAAATTGGGCTAGCTAATTAGCAAGGTATGAGATCAAATTGATCTCCCAAGGAGCTAGGGTTTACACACGTGCTAGCATGCTTATCGGGAACCTGATGGAATTAAAATTCAATCAATCTTATTAAAAGGATCCTTGGCCAAATTTCATATGTGTGTGACTCATTAAGTTCCACATCTATCTAGCAGTAGGTCTGGGTGCAAGTTGACCTAATTTGATTAGATTCCAACTAACCGATTTAGGTCCAATCGAGCTAACCCCAGTTCAACAATTAGAATCCTTTCTAATTGACGATCGAATTAAACTCTTTAATTTGATCAAACTTACAAGTCAAGATTGATATCTAGTAATGTATCATAACTATCTAGAAGATGTAAAATTTGATAGAATATCAAATATATCCTTCAGTGGTAAGTTACCATGCAATCAATCTTTCGATCATCCTTACATCCTAAATGTGTTCATGAGTATAGAATTATGTCAAACTCAAACACATTCATATCGATTCTTGATTAACCAATGATGACTCCGATGATGAACCATTAGAAACTCTTTCTAATCTCCTTTCTATTTTTGGCCAAAAAACTTTTTCTGAGTCATCTAGGGATGAGAATACACAGGATGTGATCTCCTTTTACTAAGAATGATCGATTCCAGTTGACCTACTCATAACCTTCATACACACTCCACCATATCCAAAACATCCCATACATGTCTTAATTCCATGCCTAAATATGAATCAAAATATAGATTCATGTGCACAAGATTTCATGATGATCTCAAGTCTAAGAATCACTTGCACAACTCCCACTTAGAGAACCATCTTTGACATACAAGTAAGGCTTTCATAAGATGTTCTCTTTTATCGAGTCAATTCAGTAGACTCATTTCAAATGAGCACCCACATCCTTGTATTAGTGTCCCACACAAGTGGCTAGTGAGATCTGCCACCCTCTTCGTCGAGCATACATAGGATGTGCTAGTTTATCTAGAACATTGATCCCTGACTCAATGCTCTTACGATTAAAATATTTAAGATTAGAATTTTAAGATTTTAGGTCTTACTAGCATTACCCAATCATGTCTCCTAAAACTATTGCCCTAACCTTTGAGGTTCATCATAATCTTAAACATAATAAGATGCAGCTAAAATGATAAATCAATACCTTATTTTATTATCAAATAATAAATATCATTACATGAGTTGAAAAATTATAAAGAAAAGTTCAATCGCAATATACTTGCGATTGGCTTATAGGACACTCTTCTTTCACTAATCTCTTTCTTCTTCCTTTCTTATCAACTCTTAGACTAGATCTAGAAAAGATAAAGAAGAACCTATTGTGTCCATCTCATGGACCAAGAAGGAGAGAAAAATCAGATCAAATCTGATTTTAATGTCCAACTCTTAGACATGTTTGGGAGATAGGAAGAGGGAGACATGTCTAACCTTTAGACAAAGGATAAAGAGAGGGAGTTACCTTCCACAATCAACTATTGGTTGTAAGAAAGAAGGGATATGAAGAAGGAGCATCCACCTTTTTTCTCCACGTAGAATTTCTCATCCATGCCAATCCTCTCTCTCTTCTCATGCCAACCAACTCTTGGGGCGTCCCACAAGTTAATGTCTTCTCAAGAGAGGCACCCACAACTTATCCCTATTTAAATAGGAGAGTGGTTAGGGTTTGTTGGAGAGATAGAGATAAACTCAAAATCTCCTTCCCTTGTGCCGCCCATCCCTTCCTTATTTTTCTCCAAGCCATCTAATTTTCTATGTAGAAAATATGGGGCATGGAACCATATAGGGCGTGGGGCTTTGAATGGTAGATCTCCTCCTTGTTTGATTTGGTCAAAGACTAGTTCAAATCCAAATCAAAATTAGATTCCAATTTAGATTAGGTTAAGTCCATTCCCATTAGACTAATGAAATCTAATCTTAATTAAATTTAAATCATATCTAATCAAATTAAATCTAATTTAATTTGACTAAGACCTTATCCAAATAAACATGGATAAAATTAGGTCAAACCTAATCTAGATAGGTTTAGGTCAAGTGTTCATTAGGTCTAATCTTGTTAGACTTATGAAATCTAATATGAGTCAAACTCAAACCAAACTAATCAAATTAAATCTGATATAATTCAATTAGGATTCAGTCATAATATTTGATCAAATCAAATAATATGCAACAATTATAATTTAGTCTTCCTATAACTTACTAACTCTTAGCAAGTCCTTAATATAACTTTTATATTTAAGTCCAATCATCAATCAAATTGATAATTAAGACCACTTGCGATTTGATAGAGTCCCAATCCAGTGGAACTCTAGAGTCTCAGTCCAATGAGACTCTTTTCGATCAGTCAAGATCTCCTTTATGTATGACCCCATAGGTTTTATTCTGTCTGATAGTGAGATATATTTTGATATCTATCAAAATATCATTGAAACTCTTTTCAATAGATTGGAATGATTTCAACTCATCAATCGAGAATTATTGACCGTCAAAATAATTCTCATTGATCCCATAATTCACCAGTGACATCTGGCAACATGTAGTGGTAATCCAGCATAGTAGAAAGATGAACCTCTAGGTGTAGTTATCGTGTGATTCAATTCTTTTATTGTAAGTTTCAACAAGATAGAGATTCTAAAAATTTATCAAACTCCATCATCTGTCATATGTAAGATTTATTCGACTTGAGTTCATTTGTAAAATCTGATGGAAGCTCCTTTCCATCATGCACATTGCCTAGGTCAAGATCTTCCGAACATAATCTCATAAATCATATAAGACTACTCCTTAACTAATAAAGTCGATAGATCCCATCAGGTGTACATCCTATTCCTACAATGAATCTACTACAGCCAACATACACCTTAAGACTCCATATAGCTAGGAGACCGAGTTATGGTGTAGTCAAATTACAGCAACCTTATTGCAAACAGTCGAGGCACCATAGGTCTAAGAACTAGTCACACCACTGCAACATCGAAAAAATCACTGATGAGTGAGTAAATATCTAAGTGACTTCTTGAATTGACCACACTTAGTATCGTTATTCTCTAACAACCACCTACACTCTCGCTCTAGTATCCCCACACTATAGACTCGAGACTCATCTATCTTAAGAGAAGCAATCCGTGCACCAATCTTATCGGATCAATCACCATCTTTGTGATGATCTTTCGATCGAAATAATTTAAAATTAACCATCAATGATACATGTCTCAAATTCTCAACTCTTAAGAATATGCGTCATCATCTATTAATTCTTTGGATGATTCATGGATACATGTACTACATGAATGGAATTAACTATTCTAATTAATTTGATCAAGTATAAAATTATGTCTTAGAAAGAATTAATGTGTCGGTTTGATTGACTTTTAGAGTATATATCTAACAATCTCTCATTTGCACTAAAGCTAATCTGCCACAAACCTAAGCCCCATCTTCTCAAGATATGCTCTAGTCCTGATTGGTTAAATCATTTAGTCAGTGAGCCTACAATATTTTATTAAGTCTAGTCTGATCCTTGAAGTCTTACTACTCAAAATAATCATGAATCATCGCTTTTATATGCTAAGAGCTCTAGTGAGACCTTGGCTCCTTAGCTAGAGCTATGGTGCCATCATTACCTAAGAACAGTGTTGTGTCATCTCTTAACATTACACCCAATTCTACAACAAATCAGAATACTCTCTTAGCTATCTCATAAGCCACAATATACTCGACTTCTAAAATCTACAATGATCGATTGTTTGAAACTCTTCCAATTTATCGAATCACATTGCATAACATATTCTGATGTAGATTCTCTACCATCAACATCAGACTTAAAGTCTGAATTGTGAATCCTTTTGTCCTCAATTTTTTTCCTCCCAAAGACCATGAGCATATCCTAAGTACTTTTCAAGTACTTAAAATATTTTCATGACTATCTAGTACTCTCAGCCTGAATTTAACTGATATTTGCTCGTGACACTCACAGCAAAAACTATATCAGATTATATGCACAGTAAGACATACATGAGGTTCCCTTTAGCCAAAGCATAAGAGATCTAGCTCCTGTGCTAAATCTCCTCAAATATATTAGAACACATCCTTTTGGAGAGATCAGTCTCATATCTAAAGGATAGAAATCCTTATAAGAGTTATCCATGCAGAACCCTTTCAGCACCTCCTTTATGCATATTTTCTGCAAAAGATTTAGCATCCCCTTAGGTCATCTCATAGGCCTAGATCTATCTCATAAATTTTTATTAGATGCTTCTTGTGTTCATTCATGAAAAATTTATTTAGAAAACCAATTTTAAATCGATGTCAGCATAGGAATAATTTTTCTAATCAAGAGGATGTCATACGCGTACAATATGAGGATCGTGACAATACTCCCACTGACCTTCTTATAAACTCATGTTCCCTTAAGGAACATTTGATCACATCAAAAGCATGTCCTTTATCTCCTTCAGGGAACATTTCCTCCATGTCTTCTTGTCAAAATATCTAAGTATCTTTCAGTAGGATAGGAGATTATAAGATGAAGGGACTACATGTACTGGCTCAACAAGAATAGATTTTATGACTCATTGCTTTTAACAAATTTTCTCTTTGAGCTCAGTTTTTCTTCCACTATCCCGTCATGAATAAACTATTTCTTCAAGAACATAGCATAGCGGGCCACAATCACATTATGATCCTTTGAGAAGAAATTAGTATTCTTAAAATTCTTTAGGATACCTTTAAATGAGTCTCATAGATCTAACTTCTAACTTGATCCACATGTCAACACTTGACATTGCTGAACAACTTAAAAATACCTCATCTCATATGGCGTGATAGGGAGAACTTAGAGGAAACTCTATTCATTGAGTCAAGTATATTTCTAAAGAAAATAAAAAAAAATCAGTGAAGCTCATCATGGATCAGACTATATCAAATAGAGTCCAATTTTTACTCTCGACATCCCATCAAGTTGAGATACACCAGAAAGAATCTATTGTGAGACTATGCCATTTTCTTGAGATATATTAGAAACTTCCACTAAGACATACACCTCTTCGATCTTATCAAAGAATCTTAAGAATTTTTTAATTATTTCTTACTTCATATCTGAATTCTTTGAACTTTTCAAATTTTAGATTTGTGTCTCACACATATATCTATATTGTGAATAGTCACCAATATAAGTAATGAAGTAAAAGAATCACCTTTTGCCCAGCTCATCAAATGGGCTACATATATCAAAATATATTAGGATAAGTATATTAGTAGTCCTCACCCAATGTCCCACAAAGGATGGTTTGACCATCTATCCTTGAAGGCAGAATCTATAAATCGAAAATGACTCGAGAGTCCATAAGCCTAGCTCATACCTTTTCAATTTATTTATTCTATCCTCTCCAATATGATCAGACCTATCATACCACTTATATTGGGTTTATCTCATCATTGGATCTCTCAAATCCTGCGACACTCATCGTTTGCTCAAATAATAATATCAAGTAGATCCAACATACCTTCTGAAGGCATTTTCCTTATCCTTTCTTTAGGTTCTCCAAGTACACAAGAATCTTTCCCCTTGAACTCTTCAAGGTGCCATCGGTAGTCACTAACTCAACCAAGGCACAATCAATTTCATTCATGTAGTAGTTTACTATAAACTACCCATATGAATTAATAAGAAATTGTAGGATCAAATCCATTCGCAATTCCTTGTGCTTAGACATACTGAGCTTCTCAAGCTTATCCAAGTCTTTGATCATTATCATCAAGGATCATAACTAATTGCCCTTTGGTCAATGTCGGATGATTTGGTGACTTAGGGATATCCTGATTAGCTCAACTTTTTGAAACTTAAACTATTTTAGGTTCCTGAGCCAGTCTTTATAACTTGATCAATTAGTTAATTAGTTTTAAGTTTGTGAGGATTGAAAGTAGATTTTTCATTCTATCAGAGTAGAGATTCTAGTTAAATATTTGTACTTGATTTAAATTTATTCTAGAGACTTTTAAAACAAATGCGCTCCCATTATTTTTTTGGATCCCAGGACTCCTTGGGTTGGAAAGCAAAAACCCCTTCGCAATTAGGCTTTCTAGTGGATACTACAGTCACGTCAATTGCTACATCATCTCACCTGATAGATCTTGGTGAATGTGTCAACTAATGAGTGGATAACTCTTATCTAATGCTTCTGAAGTAAATTACAGTGGACTTGATCTCTAAGTCCTGAGACCTCACCTAACAGATCTTGGCTGCATTCTTTAGTTAAGTCAAATCCATCATTGAGCATGAGTGAAGCTATCATTGGACTGTCACCTGACAGATCTTGGGCCCAACCCCATCTCCACCCTGTAGCATCTCTCTTGATGCAACTGAACCACTATATCCAGTCGAGAACAATTAACATCAGAGAGGGTATGGCACTCTACAATGGTAAAAGACCCTTTGACTTAATATTACTGAGGAGATTTTTTAATTTAGGTCTCTTTAATCCTAATTAGTCATAACTGTTATGACTAACCTTAAGGACATAGGTTAGCTCAAATTAGCAAGCAACCACATCAAGACTATGTTAGAAAATCGGGTAGGCAGCATATATAGATTTCAAAAACTTTAAAAATTGTCAGTAGAAAACAAAATGGGTTAAACCCTTTAACCCACATGCTGGAGATCAAATCTAAACCTACCCAAGCCCAAGAGAAAGCACATATCATCAATCTAAATTTAAAAAATTTATAAGATCAGATCTCATTATCTTGGCGCGAGTAGATATTCACCGCTTCTGATGATCTCAGATTCATAGAAGGTTGAGCCGCACACGTGTCTGATCTCTATGCGTATCCATCGGGATCTATCTCGAATTTCTTTCTTCTCGTGAAAGATTCTTCTTCTCAAGAAGAACTTTGGCCTTGAAGATTTTGATCAACTCCTTTGATCTTAACTATGAGATCAACTCGATCTATAACCTTCTTCTTCTTCTCCTCGATCCTTGATCTCTAAGTAACCAATATTTCTTCTTAGCATGTGGAAGAGAGAGCACTCAACTTTTGGGTGTGAAAAGGAAGAAAATGATGAGAGGAGGCATGCAGATGGAGAGAGGGAGAGTTTTATTGATCAAAAATTTATTTTGTGAAACCCTAGAGACCACCCTTTATATATAGACACTGTCCTGACATATATTAGGAACTCAATTATCTTAAAAGATAGGTTCTTATCTCATAAAAATCCTCTATCTTTTAATCTAATTTATATCAAATAAAATCAGATATAAATGATAATTAATCAGCTCTTTTAAGCATGTATAAGAGGCATCATGAGAATATATGTCAGGTAGTTCGGGTGCTAACTCTTGGCATCCCACAAAGGGATCTCTAGCCAAAAAGAGATGGGGCATGGACCCCACTCTCTCTCTCCTCCACCCCATGACATATAAGAGGGGGTGGGCCCCTCAAAGATTTGGCACTCAAAATTTTTTTAAAGAAAAAGATGCACCACTCAATCTTTCATCTATTCTACATGTACACTTAGAGATAATCAGGAGATAAAGAAGAGTTAATATTAGGATAATTATGCCAACTAATTGACTTAATCAAATCCTCTTGAGCTCACAATTAAGAGCCCAATTAAATCTAAATGGATTTAGATTAAGTTCAAGGTTATGGACTTGATCGAATCGAAGTCTTGAGAACAATTAAGTTTAACCATATGCTAGCATGGTTCTCATAAACCTAATAGAATTTTAATAAATCCTAACCCAATTGAAACTTCATAAGCCCAATTGATAAATTCGAGACTAAATCCCTTAATGTGTGACCCCATAGGTTTCATTCTATTTGGTAGTGAGATATATTATGGTTTCTATCACAATATCATCGAAATTTTTTCGATGGATTGGAATATTTTAATTTTATCATTTGAGGGCCATCGATCATCAAGATGATGTCCGATGAGTCTCACAATCCACTAATAACACCTAACAGTATATAGTGGCAATCCAGTAGGATGAAAGTATGAACCCCTAGGTGCAGTTATCCTATGATTCAGTCTTTTATCGTGAGTCCTGACTTGATGGAGGTCATGGAGAGCTTGTCAAATCCCATCGTCAGTCATATGCTAGATTGGCTCGACTTGAGTTCATTTGTGAATCTTGTGAAAATTCTTTTCAGTATTCACACTTGCTTTAGTCAAAGACTTTTGAACTTAGTCTTATAAATTGCATAGGATCTCTCTTTTCTATCAAGATCGATAGATCCCATCTGGATGCATCCTATTCCAAATAGCAAACCTAAATCTACTGAAGCCAACATACACAACAAGGATCCGAATGGCTAGGGACCAAGGAAATATGCAGTCAAACCCAGTAGCCTCACTGTGAATAGCTAGTGACATCGCAGGTTAAAGGACCACTCACACCATTGCAGCATCAAGAAGACCACTGATGAGTGAGTAGACATCCATATGGTTCTCATGTTGGTCATGCTCAGTGCAAGTTGTTCTCTAACAACCACCTGCACCTTCATCCCAGTATCTCTACACTATAGATCCGAGACTCATCTGCCCACAAGGGAGGTGAACCGTGCACCAATCTCAAATAGATTAATCACTGTCCTTTGTGATGATTTTTTGATCGGGAGTATTTAGAATTAACCACTAATTAATGTATGTCTCAAATTCTT
>KE505486.1:31345-41452 GCA_000441515.1 Elaeis oleifera
CTCTCTCTCCTCCTTCTCTCTCTCTCTCTCTCTCTCTCTTCCTCTCCGATTCTCCTCTGCCTTCTTTGCCATGTTAGTTCAGATCTGGTAATGGAGGCAGACCAAATTGTAGCACCAATTGGCCAACATGGGTTCTGATTCTGATTTGGCTGACTTTGAATCTTATGTTTTTTGAAAATTATGGTGGGGATGCTAAGAGTGGAACTATAAATCTTTGTTTGGAGAGTTTTTTTTTTTGGGTTTGTAGGGGAGCAAGACATGCATGCTCTTAAAGACAGAAACTATCTACTAAAATGCTGTATTTATTTTGATTAAAATTATCTACCTCTAAAAGAATTAAACAAAAAAAATCATAGACTTGCTTATCAATATAAAGCATAGATTCAATTATCTAATAGATAGACTCCTCTTTGGTCTTCCCCCCCTATGTAATTCGTGTAGAAGAATGTGATAATAATAGCACAACTAATAGAAAAAATCAAGTGAATGGAAGAATTAATTATCTCTTTTATATGAATGATTCAGAAGTATATGATGGCTGTCTCAAAGATGATCAAACCAAAGTAAATAGTGATTTACAAATTTAACGGATATAAATTAATTATGATAATAATTAAGTGCAAAAACAAAAACTTGGAAAGGCTAAGGAAAAGCTATATTAACTATATAACAAAAAAAATGAAATATAGTGTTTAAAATGTAGTGCATCAGGCTGCATTTACAGCAGCATATGCCATGCAGTACGCGAGCTGCACTGTATTGTATGTGGTGACTATATGTGGTCATATTGTTTATCGGCTGAAAAGCAGTTATGCAGCCATATATGTGGCTCAATTAGTATAGTACGACCGCATATGTGGCCTGCAAAGCATTATGGGGCCAAGCACGTGGTTCACTTATATGTATGTGTAGATGGAGCATTTTCAAGTTGATGATTAGACTGGATGTAGGTTTTAATTATATCATCACAACTGCTACTAATGTCAAGTTCACAAATTTTTAACTTGAACATAACAAGGAATTAGGGAATATGGATGGTTGTTGTAATATCTGGCATGCTAGAAGCTGAAAACTTATTGTATTCCATTCCCATATCTGATATTGGTCATACACACATGCATGTGTAGTATATATACACATACATACATGAAGATGTAGATACATATGTATGTTCATACATAAATACACATTTACATGCCATGTACAAACTACAAAGTGCATATATGGCTTTCTTTTCTAAAACCTCTATCAGGTTCGGATATGGTTATAGATGTTAATGCACTATCTGAATAGGGATATGGATATTCATTGTCTTTAAATACAGATTCTGCTATCTGGACAAGAATTGGAATATCAATATAAATATGGTTGTTTATTAATGTTTATAATGTATTTAATTTTAACTTTTTCATATGTGTTTCCACTTATGTTAAATGCTGGCTTTTTAATATACTTTCTTGATTTTTCCCTTCAAATTTGTTACGTCAGACTCGTATATGTCTATGCATGAAGCAATATGATATTTGGATATTAGCTATTAAAAACCAATCTGGATATTATTAAAATCCAAATTGTAACTGTATTTATTAAAACAATTGCGGGCAAGGTTTGCTATACCGGATGGTACCATACCATATCAGATGTACCGTAAGATACCGGTACAAAATCAGTGTGCTATCTTAACCATACCGATATAGTACATCTTGCCTTCTTATATCGTGCACTGACACTATAATAGGATGGTATCGGTATACGGTCTAGTACTGAGATGGTGAACCTTGGTTGTGTGCTTATATTTATTTTTGATTGATATCCACATCCATTTTTATACCTGCTGAATAAAAGCATATATGATGTGGATATGAAAAAGTCGACACATAAGCGTTCCATTTTCAGAGATAGTGTTCATGACTTCATGTTTATGAACAAGCAATTGATTTGATATGCACTATGAGTTGGAAATGTATTGCCGTTTGCAGTTCTCCGTGAAAATCTTGTGCAACTAATTGACTATGTTTCTCATTACAGGTTGTGTTGAAGTGGTAGGCTGCCTTAAAAGTGAAGAGCTGGTGTGTTGGGAGGCATTACCTGAATCGGTGGGATCTCAGTTTTATTAACTCTTTTTCTGAAATTGTCTTGGTGTGGTCATATTTAATCTGAGAAGCAACTAATTGTTCGTTTTTTTTTTGGTCTAATCAATGTGATTGTCGGTTACAGGTAAGGCTAGAAGGCCTGACAGACTTCTGCTGGCTCTGTCAGAACCCACAGGTACATTTACGCATCATTCAGTAATATTATCTTCTATTAAACAGAGAGCTTTAATTCTTTTAGGGTTTTTGCCCTTCAAAGTAACAGTCAATCATTTTCATTTTTACATGATAGAAAGTACCTTTACATTACAAAACGTTTCAGACTTTAAGAGCCTGATACGTTGAGAGTTTTGCTCAACTAACTTTCTGTTACTCAATGCAGAAACTGTTAGTTCCGTTTGAAATGCGAGGTTATCAGGGTGTTTATAACCTGGAAAAAGGGTACCCTACTAAGTCTGCTGTTTATTTGAAGGAAAATTCTCCTTGCATTATTTTTCTATGCCTTTATTCTCACAGTGTTGTAATAATTGCATCTACTTTTTGCCTTTTTGGAATAGATCTATGAGGCAGCAGTAAGAGGTCTTTGCCCTGTGCAATGTCCTCAACCAGTGAAGTTTCCACTGCCGGATCCCCAAGATCCTTTGTCACTGAGGCCAGGATCTCTTGCCTCATACTTCAGCAGTTCTAAAACATCCACAGTGGAGACACCACCTAGTGTTAGTGCTGCAATAGCTGGTGCACGGGCTGCAGCTGCACAGTTTTCAAAGAAAGATCAGAGCAGAGGAACCAGTAGTAATCAAACTGACGTAATTCAAAAAGTGAGCATGAATCCACAGGAACCAGTCTCAATATAACTACGGAGGATGGAAGGTTGTATTGGTTCCCAAATGGAAGGTCACATCGGAGCTACCAGACCCGTAACCATAAGGAACAGAAGACCACCCCAGAAAACAGAGAACATAGCAGAGGCCGCACTAAGGAAGTTAGCAGCGATCTTATTTACAACCTGGAGCTTCTAGTAAGGTCAGTAATGTATCTTAAACTGTTGTGATTATTCCACTGAATTACTGAATGATTAAAGGTTATGATGTCAGGCCACTTCTAAGATTTCCACTGTTTTTGTTCTGAGTAATCTTTCAAAATGACCATACTGTTTTTTAATAATTAAATGGAAGGGTGGTCTCACCCAACTCATTGAGATAATGAATCAAAGGTACAGCTTATGTAGTAGGTACAAAGACTTCAGAGTACACAATAAAGAAACCTCAAAAAAGAACCTAGTACAAAGAATCAAAAACCTCCTTTACACAATGCCAGAATGAATGTTTGATGCATCCTGATAGATACTATGACTTCCATCACTTCTAGATTATTTTGATAGCATGCAGAGAATCCAATGCCTAGAAATATATACCATGGCTATGAACATTGACAATTTGTCTGTGCAAAAATATTGTGCATTCATACACACATATTTCAGTATGATGGGTACATGCACAGATATATTTTATGTATTTCACTATAAGGGGTATATCAAGTAGAGTGCAAGTTTGAAACACATACATTTCTTGTATGTTTATTACCCAAACCTACATATGTTTTCCATATTTCAGAATAATGGGTACATGAACACAGATATAGTTTACGTATTTCAGTATAATGGGTAATGGAATAGAATGCAAGTTTGAAACACATATATATTCTTATATGTTTGTTAACTGAACATGCATATATTTTACATATTTCAGCATAATGGGTATGTGAATACAGACAGGTAATCAGTACAATGGGCATATGAAGAGAACGCAAGTTTGAGACACATATTTAGATATTTCAGTATAATAGGTATATTGATGAGAATGCAAGTTTGAAAGACATGCTCATGCATGCACATATTTTGTGTTTCATTATCATGGATATATGGAATAGAATGCAAGTTTGAAATGTACTTTTATAATGCAAACTTCCTGAGTCTTTGTCCATGGCCCTTAAGCCATCTGTTGTGTTGAAGCAGGCTGCTATCTGTCCACTATGAGATGCTCCATGATACCTTTATTTAATATTGTTCATCCATGTTTGTTCATCTCTGGTTTGATTAAGACACCCTTGTATGTCCAATAGTATGAATATATGTGATTTATTTGCTTGCAATATTGTTGGCCTATCAATTGTAACTATATGTGTTTGCTAACAATTAAGTCGGTTTGAATATGAAACTACCTTATATGTATTTGTTTGTTTTGAACAATGGTCACATGGCCACGACTCATTTCATTGAGGGAATGAAGTGTGTAACAAAGAGTAATAGCATGACAAAGCACCCTACAGCTGAAAAAGAGAGAAAGAAAAGGGGAAGAACAAAACAAGAGAATCCATAGGATACTAACCACCTATTACAAAACAGTCTACTCACTTCAAGCCTAACACCAGTCCATCTCCCTAAATAGCCCATTACACAGAAACCTCCCAGAGGCCCTCCACCAAGACACAGAAAACCTGAATCATAACTATAACCTCCCAAACAGGCGCCACCACCCATGATGCCGCAGGCAGTTTACATATAATGCATATGCCTTGTTGATGCCCACCCTGCCTTGTCTTGCTGCTCCCTGTCAGTAGTCTGATATTAGATATCCAAAAAAATACACATGGCTGCATAATTCAACAATTATAGAGAATGTGTCATTTTGGGTACTTGGTCTTCCAGTAGGCAATAAATCAACCCGTCGAATTTGCCTCCCAGTGCCCTTAGCTTGTAGGCACTGGGAATCGTTTGTCCTTGTTCCACCCCAACCATTCTAACATAACCATATAATGATGAACCACCTTGTTTCTTGTAGTCTAATGATATAAGATTTGAGAGGGCTGGTGAGTATGGCACTCCCTCATCATCCACCAGCAAGTCTGCCTAATTCTTTCAGGTTCTCTTATTTTAGATAAAGCACTGATTTAAAAGCGGTCCTCATTTTAAATATGAAACTCTAGGGGCAGGAGATCTTTTCCATGCAATTCACTTGTACACTTTTCAACTTTAGAACACTTTAGAAGAGCATGGCCCAAGTTTAGCAGGGCATAGAATATATGAGGCGATAAATTGTTACACCAGTTCTTTGACATTGTATTGCTTTTTGTTTACACAATCTACCGAAACACTCATTTGGATGTATAAATCAGATGCCTCTGCATGAAACTTTCATCCGTGCTCATCATCATCATCGTTCAAATATGTGCAGCTACTTGTGGCTTTCATTTCATTTTATTGACTTTGAGTTCTCAGCTTTTTGCAGCAGCATTGGAAGGACTGAAGTTGAATTAACTATCTGGCTTGCTGTTGAGAGCTTTCGGAACTGACAGAGTAGTGCATCCCTTTTTATTTGAACAGTGGATTATGTGAAGTTGCTCGCATAGGTGTTGCTGCACCCTCAAAGTATTTACAAAAGGCTTTTGAGTTGTTCCTATACCGTTGTATAGTTTCTTGCCCATATTGTTTATCAGTATCTAGTAAGTTTAGGTCCCTGTGTGTTTTAAATTCGAGCATTTAATTTTGCTTATCGTGTAAGTTCCCTGCCATAATTGGGATAAAATGGTGGTAGGTAGCAACAGTCCACTGAATTATGGTGTAATTTGATGTACACGCTGTCTTAAAATTATTTAGGAATCCAAAATTTGTTTGATCCAGGCTTACTGATGCGGAGATTTTTCTTCTCTTGCTGGTTGTTGTTCAAAATTGGGCATGGTAAAGTTTTATACGACTATTTTGAAAACTATACACAAAAACTAAGGTCAATGCGCATGCAGGGCTGTCCTTGATTGTTAATTTGTTGCAAGGGGGGAGTCATTGGTAGAGAGCAGTCTCCAATTTGAACTGGGGCACGATGTAGATTTCAAATTTGTCAAATATGTGGATGGATGAAACCACAATTTTCTTTTTAATGATAAGTCAGATTCCTCTAGATTGAGTCGACGATTGTTTTTGGGATCATGCGGAAGCTTGCCGCTGATGGTCGTTTCTTCCTACGGTGCATGGTGCACAAAGAATTTCTCTTATAATTACTTGGGTTACGGTTTGACCATGGGAAATGCAAGGTAGTATCGATGTGATCAAGAGAGCTTAAGAAGAAAGCTAGGAGAAGAGAAGACGATGGTTATAGAAATATTTGGTGTGCGTGTTGACGAATGCGCGTGCATGCAGCTGTGCGCATGCATGGGCGTGGACATGTGCATCAGTGCATGTGTGTGTACGTATGCGGGTGCGCTTGCATGTGCGCGCATGCATGTAGGAGTGCGGGCACGTGCGTGTTACGCCTGTGCATGCATGTGTAACTATTGAATGGACCCGCACACCTTGTTGCTTTCAGGCCTCAGGCTTCCCACCAAAGAATAAAAAAAGGCCACAGAAATTCTTGGCTTTGACTTGGTCTTTTTGATCCAATTCTCTCTTCTTTAAAAATTATCACCCTCACAAATCATGTTACACGTTATTACTGCCAAATACCGAACCAACCATATATCCCTGGTAGGGAATCATATGCAGTTGGGCCCATAGCTCCCACATCCCGAGCAAGTTCATCGCACCCAAAGAACAGTACACGAATGTATGCAGGAGCTGTCATAACTTAGATAAATGAGGTGATATCTAGTGTGAGTTCGAACTGAAGGATTCGTTTGGAGATTTAGGAGGAATAAAGTTTTGGGCGATAGTTGAATTGTTTAGCATGGATTGTGTGGCTGTGAACGGGAGTCCACTGTTGATTTGGGGGTAGGCCCAGGAGTGATCAATAGTTGTATGCTTGCAAGCACATCCTAAGAAGAGTAGATGGGGTAAGCAAAGCTGATGGATGCAGCGCCTGCATTTGTAGACCGAGCAATGTGGTTGCTATGAGAAGCTTCAAATCCTTGATGATAATCTAGATGACAATGATAAGATAGAGACATTGGTGTGTAACATCTCTTGCTCAATTGAGAGTGCCTACAACTTCTTTTGAGGAGCTCCAGGCATCACAAGCCCCCTAAACTTGACCTAGGTTGGATCGCCAACTTCCCCCCATATATGTTAAGTGCAGAGGGGTTTGAAGCAATGATCCTATCTCTTTCTTGTCCTTTTTTTACAGAGCCTTTCTTGAGTGTAATTAAGCAAGACTTTTGCAATGTATTCCTGAGAGTTCTATTCTTCTTCAAAGGAAATCCACTGCATCACCTACTCTCTTATTGCGCAGATTCCAAGACAAAGGGAAAAAATAGACTCATTTCCTTCCTCTTTAATTTTTTTGATGAACTTGGAGACTAACAGGCACTTAACCCATTAGTCACCAGCAATCTTATTGATAATAAATAATTACAGAAGGTAAGTTACATAGGGGAAAATATAAAAAACAAGAGGAAACATATAGAGTCATAACTTCAGTGACAAGTTTTGATGACTTGTCCTTCCCTCTTTAATTGATCAGGCACAAAGGATGATGTATTTTATACTGGTATCTACATGTCCATGAGATTATTTCCTACTTCTACTAAAAGTAGAAAGGTGTCTTATGCAAGTGAGGCTTTGAGAAGGCTTTTTACAATGCCAACTGAGATTTTCTTCTTACCCTTCTTCGAAAGTGGCGTTTTGGTGCATGGTGGATTAGATGGATCAGGAACATACTAACTTTGGCCAAAGCTACAATGCTAAACAATCTACATTACCTTCACCAAGCGATGAAATCATATTTGGCAGTTGTATAAATGAGAAACAATTTATTGGTATTGTTGTGAATTGGGCGATTCCTCCATAGTTACAATGTCTTAGGTTCAAGCTTTTTGCGGTGCATCACTTAGTATTTGGGGTTGGCTAAGTTAACTAGTGGACACTTCCCTCCCTCCCTTCCTCTATGGTAAAAAAGCTAAAAAGGTTGCCTATGATTTGAACAAAAATCATACGGGGCAACACTCTTTATATGCCACATTTCTTCTTTCTCCCATCTTAAAGAGAAAATCTAAAAAAATTGAATAGGATAGGATTTCTTCTACTAATGATGTCTATCAATACCATCAGTTAAAAAATAAAATAAGAATTTCATGCTCCAAGAGAGACCGTCTGCATCTTCTTTCTTCTTCGTTAAGCCTTTCTCATCCTCAAGTCCTTTTCTCCTCCTATGAATGTGAAGTTATTAGTAGATCGATATATATTTTCTAAAATATAGTGTTCACTAGTATACTGACCAAATGATATATATTTGTTGATTTCTTGATATATACTGTAAATCTTCTTTGATACACATCCAATAATAATCCAGTATATATCTATAGATAAATCGATATATAATTTTAAAATATAGTATTCACTAGTACACAATATATGGTCAGGTGATATATATCTAGTGAAGTATTCATCTAATGTTCTAATATATACCTCCAAATAAATCAATATATAGTTTTATGAATACAGTATTCATCAGTATATAGTACATGGCCAAGTGGTACATACTTTTTGATTTTTTGATACAAATTGTAAGCTTATTTGATGCATATTTAATAGTAATCCAATACATATCTACAAATAAATCTATATACCATTCACTAGTACACAATATATGGTCAAGTAATACATATTTAGTAAAATAATAATGTAATATTCTAATATACACCTCTAGGTAAATCAATACATAGTTTTATAATATGGTATTCACCCCTACACATTATATAACTAAGTGATGTATAGTCATCTGTTTCTTGTTACATACTGTAAGCTTCTTTAATACATATTCAGCAGTGATCCGATACATATTTATAGATAAATCAATACATTATTTTAAAATATGGTGTTTGCTAGCATACGGTTTGAAATTAGTTAATACACACATAGCAATATAGTCATCCAATATCTCAATGCATATCTTAAAGTAAATCAATTAACCTATTGAAGGAGGAGAAAGAGACTCGGGAGGCTAAGAAAAAAGCTCATAGATAGGAGAGATGGCTTGATGAAAAAGAGGATAGATTTGAAAGCTTGATGAGGAAGAAAGAGGATGTGGATGGTCCTTTTTCACAAAGGATTTTTTTATGTACAATTTTTTTATTTTTAAGTTATGGGTTAATAGACTTTGTTAGTAGAAATTCTTTTGTCTATATGTAAATTTCTTTTAAGATTGGAGAAAAGAAATCATAGTATAACAAGAGTTCCATCTTAAATGATACTCTATAGTGCCCACCCCATATAATTTTGTTCTATATTTCAATAGGTCATTATATGACAATTACTTATCATGATGGAGAAAGTTTGTAATAAGATTAATGCTCCCACATTTCTTGGAAACTTGATGTATATGCAAGTCTACATCCCTAGGTAGAGGAATTTTCTATAGCCTAGAAATGGGGTAATACGAGTGATTGGTTTAGGATGATGTCAATTTCTAATGTATATAATCCACCATTGGCTACGGAAATTGCATTGTTCATAGATGGGCCAGCATAAGTAGCATTTGGCTGGAAGCAAAATTTTTTGTGCACTATGGGCGGTGTAGAAAATCCAACGTGGAGTGCATCATCTCGTCCGATTGATCGATTTAGTCATTACTTTCCATACGCATTTAATACTTGTAGGTCGGTTTTTTGTTTAAAAATTTTGTATGATGAAATATTCATATCTTTTGAAAAAATTATGACATCCTGTAGTGAATATAGCTCAAGATGTCATAATATGGCCTAAGATATATAATATCAAAGGGATATTTTTGTCCAACCACTTTTCAATGCTCATTTAATACATGCAAGTCGATTTTTTTGTTTGAAAATTTTGAATGACGAAAATGCCTCTATTCTTTAGAGAAAATTATGACATCCTATGCATATTATGGACACAGGATATCATAATTTTGCCACAAGATGTCATAATTTTTTCAAAAAGCAGAGACTTTTTTGTCATACAAAATTTTTAACGAAAAGATGACCCGAAGGCATTAAATGCATGTTGGAAAGTGGTGACTATATATCCAATTGGACAAGATGGTGCACTTTACATTGAATTTTCTATATTGCC
>KE505486.1:42131-52621 GCA_000441515.1 Elaeis oleifera
AACTTCCTCTCTCTCTCTCTCTCTCTCTCTCTCGTTATATTCATCATCGTCGTCTCATCTTTGTTATCATTATCATCAATATTATTATAATAATTATTGGATGCAAAAAGGGCCTACATATGCCACCTCTGGCCCAATATTTGGCCTGTTAGATTAAGATGAGCAGCTTATAGCTCTTTTTTTAGGATATTTCTTTTGAATATTTATCTCAAGCTCTGCCAGACAATTTCCTTTGTTGGATGCATATTTAGTATGGATTTTACTACGATGCTCCTTTATAATATTTTATTATAAAAATATTTAAGACATTACAATATAATCATTTGTTTTTGATATATTTAATTATTTTTAGTCCTTTCTTCTTGCTCACTACCTACCTCTCCACCGTCGCATGTCTTCCCATTGCCCACCTTCCTACCATCGGCCTCTTTGTCGCTCACCTTTCTGCCACTACATGCCATCCCCTTCCTCTGCGCACCTCTTTGGTACTCGGGTTTGCCACTGCATGCCACCCCTCATCCTCCTCCTCCGTCCACCTTTCCGCTATCACAACCATCCCCTTTCTCCTCCTTTGCCCACCTCTCCACTGAACAGGCCCACCCCTTGCCTCCCCACCACGTTACGCCGCCCCTTCCTCTTACTCCTTCGTCCATCTCTCTGTCGCTCGCTTTCTCATCTTGACATGCACCTCATTCCTTCTCTTCTTCCGTCCACCTCTCCACCGCTCATCTTCTCATTACCACTTTTCTCCTCCTCCTTTGTCCATCTCTTCTCGTTGTTTGGGCTCACTGATTCCTTCTTTCTTCTCCATCGTTTGTCTTCCTACAGCCATATATTGCCCTCTTCTTCCTTCTCGTCTATCGTTTGGATCCGCCACTCACCTCCCCACTACTATATGTTGCCCCTCGACAGAAAGAATGGTACTCTATTAAGGAGAAGGAAAGAGGCATGACTTTTAAAATGCCCTACCAATTTTTTTGATTTTTAGATTACATCTGAAATTCGAGTTATTTATCAATACCGGCTATACACATGGCTAGTTAAAATTGATCGCTGATAAACAGATTAGTGCCATTTATCTTAAAACAGATCACTAGAAAAAAATTAATAGTAAATTATTAAAAAAAACTTTAGAGCACCGTAGTAAAATTTTATTTGATATAGATTCCTCTTACAGGTGGGGTTGTTTGCAAGTAACGAGGGAAAGCCCTTGAGCCCGGGCATCAACCAACTCAAGCAACAGTTGTTGGCGTGTAATCGTATACCGTTAGCAGTAAAGGTCAACAAATGGGGTAGCATGGACAGGTTTTGAACAAAGCTTACCCCATATTTAAATGAGATTGATTCGATGACTAAGCTAGAAACAATATAAATATCATCTTATGCAGCCGGCTGAATCTAACTTTGTCTAATAAATTTTATATATTTTACCATTAAATTCTGAATATTAATTTGAGTCATTTGGTGCAATTGTCCATCGCATGGTGCTCAAAATTTAGGTTATTATTCATCAGTTCCACCAATAATATGTCCATCAATCCCCTCAAAGGGCTGGGATATGCTCAACTACACATTCTCTCTCTGATGTGATTGAGACCCACAAACTGATCCAGAATCTACCACCATAAACTCTTCACTTTACATTACAAACAGCTAATGGATTGCATTAGGAAGAAGCAAGACACCGAAAACGCTTAATATTACATTTTTGCCATCCAGGGAGTCAAAAGAAAGCGTTCCCCCTAGATTGAACAATTGAAGGAAACAAGAAGTGGAGTTCTCCACCCCATTGTCCCTTAAAACCAAAGGAAAAAAAAGAAAAAGGAGAGAGAAAAAAAAGGAAGAAAGATATAAGGAAACAAGAAAGGAATTGGAAACAAAGAGAAACTACAGAGAAAGATCATACAAATAAAAGAACAAAGTCAAGATAATTGAAGTGGTTCAGCTTCACCAAGGGCCAGCAACCTCTGATTGCCTTAGAAGCTCCTCCAAGTACTCTGTCCCCAAGTCCTCCAACTCCACCACACTCTCTATGCTCGCCTCCTCCCCTTCCCTTTCTTCCCCATCGACTTCCTCCTCATGGAGTGCCTCCTCTTCAGCGCCACCACCGGCGACACCCCCTCCTCCTCCCCATACTTCATCCCCTCAGCGACTCCCGGACCCGCTCCACCGGAAATTCAGCACCGCCATCGATCCCCTCATCGAGAACGCTGCCTGGTCGTAGGCCAACGCCGCGGCTTCTGCGCTGTCAAAGGTTCCAAGCCACACCCTAATGCCGTGCCGAGTCGAGTCACGAATCTCCGCTGCGAACTTTCCCCACGGCCTGCGCCTCACCCCTCGGTAGCTCTGCTCTTTGGTGCCATTCCCTGCCTTGCTCTTCGAGTCCACCTCCTCTTCTTTGGGCTGGTTCGTATTGGAGTCGCTAGCATCCGACGACGACGAGGCCTTCGCCAGCATGTCGAGCAGGAGCATCTCCTCGGAGTCATTCACGTCGAAGGGGAGGGCTCTTGCTCGGAGTAGAAGAGCCTGTGGCCCCACGGGAAGGACTCCGGCGAGCCGATGGAGGATTCCGGCGAGTGTTGATAGCTTGGGGGGTAGAAGAAGGAGGAATCCATTGGGAGGAAGAGCCAACGTTTCTTCTTCTAGTTCTCCTTGAAGCTAGTTTGGAACTCTCTCTTGCCTAGTGGAGAACCGCAAGCCCGCCCTTATTATACTTGAATACGGGGAGGTTTTGGAGGGAATGGCTGCAACAGGTGACATGGAATTTGGGTGGGGGAAGGTGTTGGCATAGGGCCCAGGCGGGCTGGGGCGGGTGGGGCCCCATAGACTGCCAAAAGCGCACGTGCGTCAATCTAGGACGGCGGCCAGGTCAGATAGGCATCCGGTGAGAGGTGACATCCATGGTAGCAGGGGCTTTTGGGGCCTTTTGGCTCAACTGGAGAGCCACGTAGCTGGGGCAGTTGGAAGGGTTGGGACTTGGGAATTTTACTCTCTCTCTCTCTCCCTCTCTCTGTGGTAAATGCTATGTGCCTTTGGGCTTGAATTATTATGGGGGACACCGAGTAGTTGGACAACCTTAATTGAAGGCGGAGTGGATGCCATGGTACGCAACAAGGAGCAAGAAAGGGACTCCCCACACTGTGATATTTGGAACCATTAATTCCAAGTTTCAAACCCAGAACCTTCCTCGTCCTTCATTTTTTAGCCTAGTTCACCGGAAATCACATGGTATGAGAAATAGTTGTTTCACACTAAAATTTCTTTAGAAACTTTACCATTCTTCAATAAAATCTTATGATTGATGGTGTGAAATCAAGCAATATGATTATGCGTCTTACGTCAAAAATAAGAGAGGCAACTTTTTGTTACCTGAATACATAACTTGGAGTGGGCGAAAAAAATGATCTGGATGCCAATTAACCATTAGTGATTTGAACCTAATTGTTCGGCTAGACCTCCGATGTTCGTATTGCTGACAGTGATTCTTCTTCCAGAGGAAAAATTGACAAGATACCACCAATCCTGCTGGGGAAATCTGAACACGATTCTTGCATGGAAGTAGATATCAAGCTTTTTTGGCAGCATGCTACTTGTCCCTTTCATTAGCTCGTGCAAGGAACCACAGCTTTTCTAAGTTGAGAAGTCTAGGTTTGCAATCAAATTCCAATTTGTATGATTTTAAGTTGGTAACAACATGTGAAGATAGAGTATCATCTCTTGACTGATTAGTTGCAACCAAATTCAGATGCTATAAACTTAATGGAAGGAGCAAAACAAAATCACAAGTCTTCGAAATCCAGCCATCATCATGACAAGCAATGGCAGAATTGGGCCAGATACAGATCCCCTTGAAACTAGAAGAATGACAGGTGGAATTGGAAGTCCTTCCACAACATGGTCTTGGTTGCTCTTGACCTTCTTTAGTGTTAGTGAAGCTGATTAGGGGATCTTTTTCCTTGGAATTTCCACATGGCTTTAAGAATGACACAAGGCCATTCAAATCTCTATTTTTTCATCTTTCCCTTCATGCTCATTGATCTAGTTGTCCCTGTCACAACACAGTAACACTATCATTTAGTTGAAAAAACCTACTTATTTTTTTCACCTTTCGGTTTGGAAGAAGTGTATTAGGCAAAATGCGACTAGCTTCCTAACTGCTACAAACCTACACTACAATGGTATGAAACTTAGAATGATTCGGATAGACATCCAAATATTCTCCAATATTCCTGTATCTATAAAATTTATTCTAGGTAAAACTCATAATTGAAAAAAATCTAGCTTGGGATTTGACAGATGCTAATGAGGAAACAAAAGTTCTCTTTAATTATTATGTTACTAGAGAAGTTGATGGACATGAGATAAAGGTTGGACCCGTAATCAGACCATGTCATTTACTTTGGACACATTTTGATCGCTCTATGGTAATAAAGGATAGCATTAGAGAAGAAAGATTCACTCCCATGTATTATTTTGTCACTTGATATTTGCAACTTTATGTTGCTTGTATTTTGAGCTTGACAATTATAAAGAACAGGAATAAGAAAAAGCTCCCTGTCACAATCCTCAAACATGACTGACCAATTATTCCTTACCACCCCTTGAATAAAGGTTGGCACACCAACTAGCATTGTGAACAACAATCTCTTGAATCGTTGCACTAGAGAACTTAAGGGGCATAAATTGATTGAATTCTAGGCTCGACCATCCTAATGAACTAGAAACTAAGTAGCCAAAGCTAGCCTAAGCATGTCATGCATACTTTTAATGTAGTCGAGTCAAGTAAAGATTATTTCTATTTTTATAGATCTTATTCAATTTCTTCATTTCGTAACTACGAATCTGGATCTAACTTAGCATTATCAAAATCAAAATCATTTAGCTCAGGTTTACTTATTTCACTATAAATAAACTCAGGCTACATTTGGGTCAAACAAGATTGGCCTAAAGGTTGGGCCACGCATCTTAAAGCTGTCATTTTTTGCAGGCACAAACCTTATAGCCAATGAAGGACTTATATAGGAGGTGGTCCCCTTGATCCAAAAATCACTAGCATGTCCATATTTTTTGATCAGGGGATTCTTTGAACGCAGTGCTTAAGTTGTTTGGCAGCAAGCCTACCTCCCCTTTGATGTGCACCAGATGCAGAGAACAAGGACACCTTTTCACAACCCTAGGCTCCATATCACATCATGGGACCCTCAGCACTTGTATGCCATCTAAATGTGTAGGTAGGTGAGGTGGTCCTTTGGACCATCTGGAAGCATAGGACTTCTAATTAAGGAAGAACTGCGGGAAGCTTCCTAATGAATTAGAGTATCATAAATTCTCCAAACTTGCAAGCATAGGCTCGAACGGAGGGGGGTCCACCATCAAAGGACAGATGGAGGTTACAAGATTTGGGATAGTTTGACGGTGAGTTTTCTTCGTTAAGGTGTTCTTGTAAGGGATGGACATTGATGGTGAGGGAGAGGACCATGTTTCCCTTCCTTTCTTTAATATGCACTTGCATGACATCATTCATGAGAACAATTAAGAAATATCAAGGACAACAACAACAACAAGAAAAAAAAGAACAATAAAGAATTGGATTGATGGTAGACATTGTTTGATCAAGGAGGATTATGTTGACCACGAGCAGTGAGTTGACCGGTCAATAGACCAGATTATATGATTAGTTACATTACATACAAAGTTTGCTACCTTAAGCCCAAGGGTTAAATGTTAAATACCATTTATATAGTGTATGCTTGAATAAAAGAGAAGAAATAAAGATTTATATTGTTTATCATGTAGGTATATAGTTGCAATATTTTAACAATTTGGTGAATTACATGAGGATGCCCCTCTCCCCTCTTCTCTCTCTCTGTGTCTCTCTCTCTCTCTGACCTTTCTTGTGGGAGAAGAAATGAGCCTCATGGTGATCCTTCACTAAGTCTAGAAAATGATTTTCAGAAAACAAATAAACTAATTCAAAAAATTGGAAGATGATGTCCAGCAAACACATATAGAGGTTTTTTTAATTAATTAAAATTGATTTGTTTTAAATTTCCCCACTATAGCTTCCAATGTGTACATTAATCTGAAAATGATGGCTTAGTGCCCTATTTACTGATGAATGCACAATTGAAGTTATCATGAAGATCGTGCTAAATAGATATTCATATTGATTATCGAGTAATAATTCATTTAAGGTATCGGAAATAAAAAACTAAAATATGTAATTGAAAAAAAAAGGAGCTTATATATAAAAAATAGGAGCATGGAGATGAGTTTCATCAGCCGAGTCAACGAGTGAAGAGGTTATTAGATTTGTTAATTGGATGGTCAATTTTCTTATTCAAGTACGCTTATTAGGGATGTATATACATTAACTGCTGGTGACGGAGAGGACTATATTTTCTTTATAGCCATTCTATCATGAAATCATGCATGAGAACAAGTAACAATGAAATGGATGGTAGACTTTTATTTCAGTGACAAATATGGTGAGCATGAGGATTGAATTGGTAAGTCAATTGACTAAAATATACACTACATATAATGGTCATTACTTCAGGCTCTAGCATTAAACAATGCAAATTATTTATACCATATCTTACAATGCAAAAGAGGACAAAAATATTCATAGTGTTTATCTATTTTTTAGGTGCAATATTTATATTGTTAATCATGTAGGTATGTATAGTGACAATGTCTAAACAATGGATTTGTTGATACCCATAAGAATCATTTTTCTAACTTGGGAGTTTCCTTGCTTGAATATATTCTTTTAAGGAAATTTACCAATGGTCGAGCGGATGAACCTTTTAGTAATCATCTAGCAGTTATGCAATTGCATCTTGCCCTAAGTCTGCCTAATCTTTCTTTCTTTTTTTTTTTTGTTGCGTACATGGGTGTACGCACGCATGTGTGCTGGTGGGTGGGAATATGGGAGGATAATGTCCCATAATCATAAATAGATATAGCTTCCAATGTATATACCAACTCAAAGTATCTCAAGGGCTAGTTACCATGCAAGAGAGTAAATAAATAGTAATTTGGAAGCAATCTATTTATAGTAAGGTTAATTTGTCATGACAATTATGATCAATATTCTCGACGGTGGCCATGCAGGTCCTTGTAAGCCACTGACCATCTTGCTTGGTGCAAAAATATTATATAGTTGTTTTTGTTAACATCATTGTTGTTGTCCTTATCTTCGTTATTGTTATTTAGTGTTGATGTTGCTATTGTTATTATCATTTACTTATCGTAGACACCAAGAAAACACCTTCCAAGTTTGAAGGCTAAAATTTCTAGGACAACTATGCTATAACCCAATTTATAATGCCTTCACTCAAAAATTATTCATTTTGCAACTTGTCCAATGAATAGGCGACCGTTGTCTGTATATGAAAGTCAAGATATTAGAAGTCTCCTTTGGGAGGAGAACCAGTAGTTATTGGCTTCTACTTCTTGAAAATGGATTAAAAAAAAGCGGTCTTTTATGGATTTCCACGTGCAACATTTGGGGATTAGAGTTATTATAATTGACACTATGATTAAATGGATAAAAGACCTAACATGAGATTGAACTAGAATAGTATTTTCCATGAGATACTATTCTTTATCCAAGGACCCTCAGATTCTGTCCTTACTGCAATTTAGAGTGAACTAGCTAGGTGCATCAATCCTATACCAATTATCATAGTGATATAATGATCAATTTTTTTACAACTACACATTCTAAATCATCTAGCTAGTCTCATCTACTATATAATGGAAAATCCCAATGGTCAACATGTTCCTATAGGATTTCGGAGCCTCTTATATTGCATCTTTAAGGGAAAAAATATAGGGAAGGGAGGCAAGTGCATGCTGGACTTCAAGCCTTTCAATTAAACCAATACAACTATCGTTACATTATTTTATTATTCAACAGCAAATAAAATAACTAGACAAGAATATTATTGAATGAAGAAAGAGATAAAGCTAATTGAAGCTCTTACATTAAAAAGACAAAAAAAAAAGTTAAATACCAAAGAAACAATTTAGATGCTTCCATGGCAAACCGGGCACGCAAGGAAGCTCGTGGGGACACCAAGCACGTGTCCCAATTAGGAAGGAGACGAGAAGGTGATGGTATAGCGACATGTGGGCTCCTATCCGTTACTTCTTTCGGGACGATGCATGAATCTATGTGGATTATAACTACTTTGGACGTTAGTCCAATGATGATGAAGCTTGGTCATGACTAATGGCTCACAGGAGAATAGAAAATGGCATCCAAGGATTTGATGGTGCGCGAGAAAATGGCAGACAGCGCTTTCAAAGAATCTTGCAGTGCTGGTGGTCACGCTTGGACCAGGCTATGAGCTAACCAAGCTAGGGTTGGATCAATGGTAAACAAGAACTTAACCCAGAGGTTAAATAAGAGTTGAGAATCAATTGAAGTCTGACCCTGACCAACAGTATTTAGCACCAATGGTACCTTACTCAAGAAAGATGCCAGTTATCCCTGAGTAAAAGTACCTCGGTTACAATTTTTTTAACCATGAAAGCAATTAGGTTAGATCAGGTTGGACCGGATTTGGCATTGTCGGATTTGAATATGATTTTGATTGTATATCTACATTTTTGCTTTGATCTAGGTCAATGAATTAGAAGCTTGTCATGGAAATACATGTGATGTTGTAAGATTTGGACATGGTTTGGGTTGGATTTAGTTGCCCAAGTTTAAAAATAAGGTTCACCCTAGACTGATCCAATTTGGAGTAAACACTGTGCCCACCAAATCAAACCATTAGTGAGAAACAAGATGAAGTCGTTGCTTAGTTTGTTTGTGATATCAATGGATTCAATTTATTTTTCTAGCTATCATATTGTTCTCTTTTAAGCAAAACTAACTAATTACAAAATTTTCAACCATGAAAGCAATTAAGTTAGATTAGATTGGATTGCACTTGATGGGGTCGCACTTTGAATAGGATTGTCATCATGAATCTACATCATGCTTTGAACTAGGTTTATGAATTGGAAGCTTGTTGTGAAATTACATGTGATGTTATAAGATCTGGACTTGAGTTTGGGTTGGATTTAGGTGCCTCAACTTTAAAATTATAATTCACCCTTGACTGATCCATTGTAGCTAGATGTTGGACCAACGAAACTCAAACTTTTGGTTTGAAACAAGATGATTTTTTTTTTTGATGAAAATGGGAGGTATTACCACCGAATTTTATTAGACTATATGAGGAGGTTGCATGGGATTTCAAAGAAAGGATTTGATTGTCCTACGTCAAAGAAGAAAAGAGAAAGATAATGAGAGTGAGGTAGCTTGAGGGTGAGGTCAGAACAGTGTACAGGTTCAGAGTAGCCTCTATGGTGCAAAAATTAAGAGCTTGGACAATGTTTTGTATTCCTTGCTTAGATTTACTCTAAATAACCGAAGTCCAGCTTTCCACTAGGTGGCAAAGCTCTGAATTATGGTGCATGTTTACTAAAAGAGCTTCAAAAAAGAAGAGTCTTCTGTTTCTTTCTTCTATATTAGCCGGCAGGTCGTGGAAGCAATGACATCCTAGGCTTGTTTGGAGATTCTATGAGGGAGACATTCTCACTAGTTTTCCATAGGTCTTCGACTGATGATGATGCATCTGAGATATCTAGTTTGGTGTTGTTGCGGCCAATCCCCTCGTCGCCTGATCGTCGGGAACGAGCACCTGCAAGAAAAGTCCACACAGATCGGGGAAGCCCTCCGACGGAAATCCTCCGACGGTCAAGTCAGAGAGGAGACTAGGCAACAGCAAAGAGGAATCAGGGAGACTCAGCGGTGACGAGCCGAGAGATTGGTTGGGTTTGCTCAGCTTACCTCGAACTATTGTCTTACCCCGTTTTATAGTAGGAGGCGGTATGGTCCCGTCGTCAGTGATGTAGACAACTGTAGAGTTGTCAAATCGTCGGAGGCTGTCACGTCCCCGGAGGCTGTCGCATCGCCGGGGTTGTCATGTCGTTGACAGGCTGATAGGTCCTAGAAATTAATTCGTGTCCTTGGCAGGACAGCGCCCCAGGTCCCTGATGGAGCAACGCTCTCTGACGGTCGTACAGCATGTTCTTGACAGGACAGCAGCCCATGCCGGTCGTCTGGCCTTCTTGAAAGGGGCTGGCCGACTATATGCCGGGACTTGGCTGTCGGGTGGCGACTCCAGAGCACGGTCGGCGTCTAGAGGATCTGTAGAAGTCGGACGTTAGTCGTTCAACCCGACGGAGAGTCGGTGATGTCCCACCCGATATGGAGTCGGCTTTCGGACGGTCGGAGGCGGCGTTGGCCAGTTGGGCCAACACGCCCAGGCCGGGCATCATCGGCAGTCGCTGTCAGCGTCGTCCGTTATCAGTCGGGCAAAGTCGGTCGGTCCATCTCGAGGATGGGTCGGTGTCAGGATCTGCAGAGGAGTTGGTGCCAGTTCGTCGGTGTCGGTGAGTTGGCGTTAGTGAGTCGGCGTCGGGATCCG
>KE505486.1:60345-74996 GCA_000441515.1 Elaeis oleifera
GGTCAAGTCAGAGAGGAGACTAGGCAACAGCAAAGAGGAATCAGGGAGACTCAGCGGTGACGAGCCGAGAGATTGGTTGGGTTTGCTCAGCTTACCTCGAACTATTGCCTTACCCCGTTTTATAGTAGGAGGTGGTATGGTCCCGCCGTCAGTGATGTAGACAACTGTAGAGTTGTCAAATCGTCGGGGGCTGTCACGTCCCCGGGGGCTGTCGCATCACCAGGGGTTGTCATGTCGTTGACGGGCTGATAGGTCCTAGAGATTAATTCGTGTCCTTGGCAGGACAGCGCCCCAGGTCCCTGATGGAGCAACGCTCTCTGACGGTCGTACAGCATGCTTTTGACAGGACAGCAGCCCATGTCGGTCGTCCGGCCTTCTTGAAAGGGTTGGCCGACTATATGCCGGGATTTGACTGTCGGGTGGCGACTCCAGAGCACGGTCGGCGTCTAGAGGATCTGTAGAAGTCGGACGTTAGTCGTTCAACCCGACGGGGAGTCGGTGATGTCCCATCCGACATGGAGTCGGCTTTCGGGTGGTCGGAGGCGGCGTTGGTCAGTTGGGCCAACACGCCCAGGCCGGGCATCATCGGCAGTCGCTGTCAGCGTCGCCCGTTATCAGTCGGGCAAAGTCGGTCGGTCCATCTCGGGGATGAGTCGGTGCCAGAATCTGCAGAGGAGTTGGTGCCAGTTCGTCGGTGTCGGTGAATCGGCGTTTGTGAGTCGGCGTCGGAATCCGTTGGTGAGTCGGCGTCAAGATCAGTCGGCATCAGGGACAGTCGGTACATCCCAACAGGTGATAATTTCTACCATACTATTGCAGTGTAGGTATAAAACATGAAGAAGTAGTTTGTAGTTTCAAAGAGAGTGCGGCATATGGGGTAACAATGAGTAATTTAGACATTCTTAATTTCTCTTAAGATTTTTAGCCGTTAGAATTTTATTGTGGAATAAAAGTCAATTGAAGATCTTTATTTCTCTGAAACGGGGATTCTCTAATTTATCTTTGTGAAGGGTGTCCAAATACCATCATTCTTTAGAAAAAGTAACATTTCTTGATAGTGAAATTTCCTTTTGCACTCTATTTCCATTTTACTTTGTTCGGTGTGCTTGAGAAATTGATGCCCTCGGTGGAACTCTTGAAGGCTTGGAGAATTGCTTCCAAATTTGTGATAACATCTTCTCTTAATATGCTTTCAGTATCCGAAGTTCTTTAAATTCATAAACTGAAAAATTTGGTAGCGAGGTTAGATGGAAGACTACCAGGTAAGACTGCTTGAGTGGTTTGATTCCAGTCCATTGGTCATGCCAAAGCAAAATCTTTTTACCATATCCAAGTTCAAACTAAACACTCCGATGAAAGAAATTGCCCACTTTCACTACATTCTCCTAAGTTGTTAATGCAATTTTTTAGGAACCTCACATCTGTCAGACTTGGGAGTCTATTGAGATAGTACAATTTTTGTATCAGATTCCTCCAAGTCTTATTATGTTCTTGATAAAATCTCCACAAACATTTTGAAGAAGATATATGTTTAGGAGTTTGAGGTTAATAACTCCTAATCCACTGAAAAATTTGGGTCTGCAAGTCTATTCTTGTTAACTAGGCAATGAATACCCTTATAATGGTTGTCCCCTCTCCACAGGAAGCTTCTCCATTTCTTATCAATTCTGTCTAGAGCTTCTTGAAGGATCAAGAACAAGGACATCCAAAAATAGGGATAGAAGTTGTTGCAGCCAACCCCCTATCGTCTGTCATCAGTGAAGAACATCTGTAAGATAAAGTCCTTACAGACCGGAGTTGTGTCCGGCGAAGACCTTCCGATGCTTAAGTCAGAGAGGAGGTTGGTGAACAGCAGATAAAGAGTGTTTAGAGCGGCAGAGTCTTAGCCTAGAATTGCCTTATCCGTGCTGTTCGTTTACTTTCCTTTTATAGATGATTTTAATGTAACCGTCGAATACATGATCCCGCTTTTATGGCACTAAATTATCGGACCATAATCGTGGAGTTAGTGGGCTATTTATTTCCATTAATGGCTGTGACACAGTTGATAACCGTTCATAACGGTCAGGGTGTGTTGAGCAGATAGGCCGACTATATGTCGGTAATACTGATAAGTCGGTAGTAGACCCGAATAAGCAACGACTGGTAACTCTAATATGCCGATGGTCTTCAGTCGAGAGTTAACCAAATTGTTAGTTGATGGTTGATAGTAGCTGACTATTGGTCGGTTTACCAATTGTGAATCGACGTAATGTGTTCATGTGGCCGATGTAGAGTCAGAGTCGGGGGTCGGTTGACTTATCCCAACAGTTGCCCCCCACTCTCAAGTTCAAGGTGATCTGACGTGTACATTATCACGTGGTCTGTCACGTTAGACAATGAGAGTTGTCACGTGTTACCTCGAGCCCCGACTTGGCTGCTAGTCTTTTTGGAGTATGAGAGTTCTCCGACTATTTTGTTGTTTCGGTAGCTGCAGAGTCATTATTGGGATGTCATTTTGACAGAATAATTCAGTACCGGACGTCGTTTCAGAAAAATAATTCGACGCCAGATGCTATGATTCTGACTAGTAGATTTTGGCCACGTGTCCAAACATCATTGGATCGGAATTATTCACGCGGATGACAGTGAGGTGGTACGATCAGGAGCAGGTGCGTCGAACCGTCTGATCAATGATCGATCCAGATGTTGCCATGTGTCATCATCTGATAAGATTTTGGTTTGACCGATTTCATCTGGACCATTGATGGATCCTATATATATAGGGTCACTTTCAGCCAAACTTTTATTTGTATTTTGTCACCATTCTCTGCTGTAGAAGCTCTGTCGGAAGGTCGCCCAGTACCAGAGCTCTAGTGTTCTCTCTCCTCCCTTCTTAGCTTCAGGTCAAATTTTTTGTCTTCCTTCTTGGCTTTTCCTCCCTTTGGATCTTCATTTTAGAGTTCTCTTGTTTCCTTCTTCATGGCTAAGGCTTCTTTCTCTCGAGATAGTCGGTCGAAGAATCCAACCGATGAATCTCCTTTAGGTTCGGAAGTGAAAGTTTTTCCTTATCTAGATCTAATGTTGAATGGCTCTGGAAGCAATATCGTATCCCAGAGCAGTATCAGCTCTTCGCTCCTGGCTCTGATGGTCAGGTGAACTCCCCTCCTCTGGGCCAGGTTGCCTTCTATGTCAAAGATCTCCGAGTCGGTCTTTGATTTTCGATTTCAAAATTCGTCCGAAATTTGCTTGACTATTACGGTCTTTGCCCTACTCAGCTGGCATCGAACTTGGTCGGACTGATAATTAGTTTTACTTTGCTATGTCGGCTAACACCGACCGAGTCTCGTCCTTCTCTTTTCGAACTTTTTCGTCCTACGTCTCCATCTTAAGGCTAAAGTTTGGTGGTTCTTCAACCTAAAAAAGACCTTCTTTCATCACTGGTCTATCATCGTCCATTCATGGATAGAAGAACCAATTCTTTTATTCTTCTTCTCTTCCCTAGGGCTTCCTTCACGCTGGGGTGATCCAAGGATCGGCCTCAACGATAATAGTCAGGTGGAGGTCAACGATCGGGAAGATTTTCATTGACTGAAGGATATGACAGTACCGTCGCAGAGAGAGCTGATGACCGAACAAGCTCTCTACGATGTCGGTCTTAGTTCGGTCACTTTCTTAGGTATAGCAAAGTTGATCACTTTCATTTGTTTTATTTTGTTTGTTTCTAGACTATACTGACTTTCTTATTTTGATTGTAGCCATACAGCCGAGGATACGAGTATCGGCCGCTGATATTCGTCAGCATGCTGCCAAGAAGAAGGTAGCATCTGAAGCTGGACCCTCCGACCATCGAAGAGGAGTCGGGCAGTCGCTTCATCTGTGCCGGTGAGAGAATCTGATGTACCATCGGCATTGGTTCCTGAGCCGATTTTGGCATTATCGGCCCCGACAATGCTCCCTGAGGTGCCGTCCGTTGAAGCTGGGGCAGCAGAAGAAGACAGAGCTACAGTAGTACCATCGATAACTCCACCAGCTGAAGTTCGGACCGTGGCAGAAGTCACGGTCGAGCAATCGACGGCTGCACTGGTCGTTCCTCTAGCGGAACCATCTCAGGTGCAGTCGAGCTTCGATTTTTCATATTCTCAAGCACGGAGCTACCGATAGGAGATCGGGAGAAGGCACCGACGATTTCGACAGACGATGGATCATCGACAGGTCACTAAGTTCTTTTCGATATTAGAGTTTCTGAGAGTGAGTCAGCCTTGGCCAATCTGGTATTGGCCAGGTGGCTCATCCAAGCGGCTCTTATCTCGACTGATCAGAAGGATAGGAAGAATTGTACCGTAGCCAAATATTTTTTCTTTTATCCGACGATACTCGAGGTAAGTTCTTCAACATTTTTTTTGTTCTGATCTGACTTATCTTCTGCTTTCAGTGGGTACATGATATGCACGACCTAGAGGTCGACTATCGAAAGGTTGCAGAATTTCGTCGGATCTGGATGGACAAGGTGAAGGTCGCCAATGCTGAGAAGATGATTGTCCTTGAACAACTCCAGATGGCAATCGAGTGGGAGGCGAAGCTTTAGGAGGAAGTCTCCCGTCGACCATCGATCTTCAATCTTCTGGAGATGAACTTGAGTCGGCTCGTCAGAACATCTTGTCTCTTGAGTCGCGAATCAAGAGCAAGAAGCACTCCATCCACCAACTTTGATGAGAAAAGGACGGATGCATTTATGAACTCGAAGCCGAACGTGGAAGACAACGGACCACCCTGGAAAGATTGGCACTGGTCGATGATGAGTCAGCTTCTGCAAGAGCTGACGCAGAGTTGGCGAGAGCAGAAGCAAAGTCGGCAAGGAAAGCTTTGAACCAAGCCGTCGAGAACTTCAAGAACTCTGAAGAATTTAAAGAAGAAATCCTCGAAGGCGGGTTTGCTTCTTATTATGTCAAGTACGAAGACGATCGAGATGCAGTTGGAAAGCTGTATCCAGATTTGGAGTTGAGCAGCATCATCCCTCTTATCCCGAAAGATGAAGCTGCTGGAGAAGAAGCTGCATCAACTGAAGATGCTACACCAACTGCTGAAGACGGTGCACTGACTGCACCAGAAGATGTTCCAGTCGTCGATGCTACATCGAAGCAAGGAGATGGGGATGATGACTGGTGATTGGTGTAGTATTTTTGTCTTCTTTTGTAATCAAAAATTTTGTAATCGGACTTCAATCCAATTTTATAATCTTCTTTTCAATGAATGAACGAAAGAATTTTTCTAAGTACTTTCTCTTTTCTGTGTGTTTGCAATGTCGTAGCATTACTATTTAATTACCGAATATCGATCGGCAAGCCGAACATACATGTAGAATTCCTCCGTTAGTCGAATATTAATAGGCATACTTTACCTTTTAGATATTCGGATAAACGATAATAAGCTGAATACCCTTCAACCGACCATAGTCGGATTAGTATGTCTAGTTATTTGATAATTGGTGGTAAGCCGAATATCCTTTGATCGATCGTAGTCAAATCGGTATAATTTCAATTCAATCTTTGTCGTATTGGCATAGCATTTCGCTTAGTTAAGACTAAGTCAGCATAATAGTCATTCGCATAATAGTTGTTCGACTAGAGTCGGCTTTTACAGTGAAAAGCTGAGATATAGTCGGTACTGAGATACAGTCGGTATTTTGGCTTTTACAGTGAAAATCGAAATATAATCGATGTATTGGTTTTACAATAAAAATTAAATATAGTTGATAGGAACTGATCGTCCATCTATCGGTCTAAAATCACTTTGTAGTTGGCTGAAACTTTTATGATTCTGAAATTCAATATTTCATTCTGTACATATGAACAGCTTTATTGATAATACATCTTTAGGTTGTCAGCACTCCATGTTAGAAAAATAGCTACGTCCTCAAGGGTTTCCAATCGATATGTACCCGGTCTAAGTGTTTTAGTTATTCTGTAAGATCTTTCCTAATTCGGAGATAACTTTTTCTGATCCAAAGGTCTTGAAACTTTAGCTTTCCTTAGGACCAGGTCTTCTGGATGGAAGACCTTTGGCTTAACTTTTGCACTATAATATCGGGCTACTTTTTGTCGATATGTTGTCATCCGAATTTGAGCTTATTGTCGGACTTCGAAAAATAGATCTAGATCAGCTCTCTGATATTCTAAATTGCTCGGCTCACTATATTGCTCTACCCTTGCTGATGGTAATCCGATCTCAAGTGGGATCATCACTTCTGTTTCATAAGCCAGATTGAATGGCGATTCTTTCGTTGGTATGTGAGGAGTCGTTTGATATGCCCATAAAATCGGATATAATTCTTCTACCCAAAGGTCTTTAACTTCATTCAGTCTGATTTTGAGTCCATAAAGAATTATTCGATTTGTTACCTCCACCTCTCTATTGGATTATGGATGACCAACTGATGTGAGTTTGTGCGTAATATAAAATTTCGTATAAATTTTTAAATTCTGATTGTCAAATTACTGACCATTATCAGTGATGATAATGTGTGGTAGTCTGAATCTGTATATGATTGATTTCTGAATGAAGTCTTTCATCTTACTCTCAGTGATTTGTGCCAGAGGTTCAGCTTCCACCCACTTGGTGAAGTAATCGATGGCGACGACTATGAACTTTCTCTGACCAGATGTCGATGGGAAAGGATCAAGTATATCAATTTTTTATTGTGCAAAGGGCCATGGTGCAACAATTGATGTCAAATGACTGGCCGGTTGATGTTGTATATTTGTATATTTCTGACATGGTTTACAGCTTCGGATAAGTTCAGCTACATCTTTTTTCATGATGGGCCAATAATATCCTTGTCGTAGGACCTTGTAAGCTAGAGATTTGCTCCCCAAGTGATTTTCACAAATCTCTTCATGAATCTCTTTGAGTGCATAGTCGGCATCTGTCGGTCCCAAACACTTCAGTGAGGGAAGAGAGAATGACCTCTTATATAGTTGATCATTCATTAAATGTATTGTGAGGCCATCCATCTGAGTCATTTGGCTTCTAAGGGATCCGTAGGGAGAGTTTCATCCGTTAAATACTGGACAATCGGATCTATCCAGCTTGGCTCATCAGTGATTTACAGCACTTCCTCGACTTTATCAATACTCAGCTATTCAAGACATTCGACGAATGTCCGACCCAGCAAGTTGAAAGAAGTGGTTACGAGTCGGGAAAGTATGTTGGCTCGAGTATTTTCTGTTCTTAGAATGTGAAAGATTTTAAAATATTTTAAGATTGACATAAGATCTTTCACCTTCTAAAGATACTTCATCATAATGGGGTCTCGGACTTCAAACTCATCCTTAACCTGTCCAGTAATTAGTTGTGAGTCGGTGAAGACCTTCAGGCTATCGATATTAAGCTCCTTGGTAATTTTAAGTTGGCTAAGAGTGCTTCATATTCGGCTTGGTTATTTGAAACTTTAAAGTTGAATCGAAGGGCATATTCAGTAATAATCCCTTTGAAATTGGTGAGGATGAGACCAGCTCCGCTGCCTTGCGCATTAGATACTCCATCTATATGTAGCACCCATGCCGACGTTAAGTCGGATTTGGGAGTCGTGGCCTACTTTATTTGTCATTAGCTTCATCCTTAGGATTATTATCCAGTATTGTACACTCAACGACGAAGTCAGCCAAAACTTACATCTTCATTGATGGACGTGGACGATATTGTATATCAAATTCGCTAAACTTTATTGCCCACTTTGCCATTCGACCTAACGTATCATATCGGTGTAATATTGCCTTCAACGGCTGATCTGTCAAGGCGACAATAGGGTGTGCTTGGAAGTATGGGCGAAGTCATTGTAATGATATGATTAAAGCGTAGATCATTTTCTTCGCTCTTGAATATCTCACTTCGGCATTATGAACCACTTTGCTAGTTTAGTAGATTGATCATTCAATTCGATTTTCATTCTTTTGGATAAGTACTGAACTAACTGCCTCTGTCGATGTCGCTAAGTAGAGATACAAAATTTCTCTGACCATTGATTTTATAAGCAGCGGTGGAGATGTTAAATATCTTTTTAGGTCTTCAAAAGATTGTCGACACTCGTCTGACCATATAAAGTCGTTAGATTGCCTCAAGATCTTGAAAAAGACAAACATCTTTCTGTCGACCTTGATATGAATCGATAAAGTATGATAATTCTTCCGTTAAGCTACTGTATCTCTTTTTGGAGCTTGGATGCTTCATATTGACGATAGTCTTTATTGTCTCGGGATTGGCCTCGATTCTTTGTTGGGACACAAAAAATTCGAGAAACTTCTCAGAAGTTACTCCGAATGCATACTTAGTCGGATTCAACTTCATCTGATATCATCGAAGTGTGCTGAAGGCTTCTTTCAGATCCCGAACATGATCAGTATTTTGAGAAATTTTTATCAATATATCGTCCACATACACTTTCATATTTCGTCTGATCTGTATCTTGAAGATTTTGTTGATTAGCCATTGATATGTGGCTCCAGTATTTTTAAACTGAAAGGTATTACTTTATAGCAGTAGATGTCTTTGTCAGCTACGAAGGCTGTGTTCTCTTCATCTTTGGGTGCCATCCGAATCTGATTATAGCCTGCAAAAATATCCATGAAGCTGAAGAGTTGGTACTCCGAAGTCGCATCAACTAGTTGATCAATCTTCGATAAAGAAAACTGTCCTTCGGACAAGCATCGTTTAGATTTATGCACTCGATGCAGATTCTTCATTTCTCATTGGCCTTTCTCACCATCATTAAATTGGTGAGCCAATCAGGATAGGTAGTTTCTCTGATGAAACCAGCTGCGAGGAGCTTATCGACCTCTTCATCGATGACCTTCTGTCTTTCAAGAGCAAAAGGTCTTTCTTTTATCTCACCAGCTTAACCTTTGGGTCAATATTTAGCCGATAGATTATTATTTTCGGAGGAATGCCTGGCATATCAGTAGCCGATCGAGCAAAAATATCGACATTTGTCCTGACCAGATTTATTAGTTGCTGCCACTCCGGATCAGATAGTTGTGATCCAATTTGGACCATTTTCTCAAGATCTTCTTCTTTTAATGGGATGGAACCAATTGTTTGGCTAGTTCACTCCTTTCTTCATTCTCTCTTTGGTCCAATTTATCAATGGACAAAGAGTCTTTGGGTTGATTATTTTGTGTGAAATTAGGAAGCGACGTTGGATAAGTTGTTGATCTCCACGCATCTCTCTGACTCCATTTTTTATCAAAAATCAGACTAGTAGATGATAAGTCGAGACTATTGCTCTCAGAGCATTCAGGCCAGATCGTCCGAGTATGGTATTATAAACTGAAGAAACTCAGACAACCGTGAATATCACGAGAATAGTATTCTGTTGTGGTTCAGTTTCTGCAGTTAATGGGAGAGTAATTTCTCCTTCCATAGTAATCGCATCTCCTGTGAAACCGACTAATGACGTCAAGACTCTTCTAAGTTAATCAGTCGGTAGTTACATTCGAGAGAAAGTCGAGTAAATAAATATCCATCGAGTTTTCATTATCTGCTAAAATTTTTTTTATATCATAATTTACTATCGTTGTCGAAACAATGACAGCATCATCATGAGAAGTTTGTATTCTTCGAACATCATCTTTCGAAAAAGTTATTACATTATCGAGTCATCGTTTCTTCGCTGATTCTTCTTCGAAAGTTGCCCACCAACTCTTCTGTCTCCTGGAGATCATGTTGATTACTCCCACCGTTGGTCGATTGTTGAGTGTCTCCTCAGCTTGAGGCTGAAGTTGCTGGTCGATGAGAGATTGAGTCGGACAATCACATCGAAATTTTTTGAGATAGCCTTATCTAATCAGGACTTCTATCTCATCCCTGAGCTGGATACATTGTTCGGTATCGTGACTGTGATCACGATGGAACCGACAGTACTTTTTTCTATCTCAAGTCCTCGATGGTGCTTTCATTGGTGGGTGGTGTCGTAAGTACTCATCTCCTTCGATATCCATCAGGATCTATGCATAGAGAGCAGAAAGAGGAGTGTAGGAGTTGTACCTGCTATAGTTATTCGATTTCGGACTCTATCGTCAAGATGAAGCTCTTTTGTTGACAGTCGGCTTACTTGATTCGGCCGGAGCTTCACTTGTCTTTTGTTTCTTCTTCTGACCTTTTTCGTCTATTTTGTGTCGATCAGAAGCAACTTCATCCATGCGAATGTACTTGTACGCGTGCTCCAGAAGTTCAGCATAGGTCTAGGGGAGAGTTGTCTAGAGAATATGTGAATCTGGATCTCCTTAGATCCCTCTTCATGGCCGATATAGCTATATCTTTATTGAGATCCCTGACCTCAAGTATGGCTGTATTGAAGCAAACCACAAAGTCTCTCAATGTCTCTGTCTCACCTTGCTTGATTGAGAAGAGACTGTCGGATGTCTGTGGCGGCCTTCCGCTTGTACTGAAATAGACTACGAAAGAATGTTCAAGCTGCTCGAAAGAATTGATGCTCTCCGATTGAAGCCTGAAATACTAGGCTCGAGCAGCCTTTCGAAGAGTTGTCAGGAAGCCAATGCATAAGAGGGCATCGGTTGCCCTCTGGATCATCATGAGAGCCTTATAGCTCTCAGATGATTGATCGGGTTGGTGGAGCCGTCGTATGACTTCAACTGCGGCATCTTGAACCGACAAGAAATCAGTTCATCTAAGATGCGTCGAGAGAGAGGTTGGGCAGTGTAGAAGTCAGTCATTAGAAGATTTCCAACCTTCCACCTGAAGTTGGGTGAGCTGACGATCGATTTCTCTGAACTTACGTTAATAATCGTCAAGCTACCGTTGCTAGAAAACTCTAGGGGTAGAACCCCTTGAAGAGCTCGAAGAAGGTGAAGCAGAAGGTGTCCGCGGCCATTTTTCTTCCTGATACTGTGTAGATGGAAAGGAGAGGGAGAATACTGTGAATGGTGGGTGGCACGATGAGAGTGCCAAGAATACGGTTGTCCATCTCGGTGGGAGTGTCGAGATGGTCGCTCCGGAGATGAGGAGGGTGAGCACTGCAGAGGACGGCGACTGTGCCTAGATGGCACTGATTGAGCCATCGATTGCTTCACTGGCGGCTGCTGCTGCTGTTGGATTTACTGCTGCTGAAGGCTTTGAACCATCTCCGTCAAAATCTTCATTTACTGGATAAGTGCAGCAATCTATGCGTCCATGGTGACCACAGGACGTGAAGAACTGGGCTCTGCCATCGGAGGTGGGGAGGAACATCTTTTCGATGGAAAGACTGTCTTGCTAATCCAGTCAAATGTTGAGCTCTGGTTCTTAGCATGGTTGACTGTAGTCGTGCCCCTACCTGACGTACCAATCTGTTGTAGCCAATCCCCTGTCGTCTGTCGCCGGTGAAGAGCACCTGCAAGACAAAGTCCTCACAAATCGGAGTTGTGTCCGACGGAGACCTCCGATGCTTAAGTCAGAGAGGAGGTTGGTGAACAGCAGATAAAGAGTGTTTAGAGCAGCAGAGTCTTAGTCCAGCATTGTCTTATCCATGCTATTCGTTTACCTCTCTTTTATAGATGATTCTGATATAACCATCGAATACGTGGTCCCACTTTTTATGTCGCTAAATTATCGGACCATAATCATGGAGTTAGTGGGCTGTTTATTCCCATTAATAGCTGTGACACGTAGTCGATAACTGTTCATAACGGTTAGGGTGTGTTGAGTAGATAGACCGGCTATATGTCGTAATACTGATAAATCGGTAGTAGAGCCGAATGAGTATCGACTGGTAACTCAGATATGCCGATGGTCTTCGATCGAAAGTTAATCAAATTGTTAGTTGATGGTTGATAGTAGCTGACTGTCGATCGGTTCACCGATCGCGAGTCGACGTAATATGTTCATACGGCTGATGTAGAGTCAGAGTCGGAAGTCAGTTAACTTATACCAATAGAACTAAATATCGAATTTATGAGAATAACTCGACCTCTTAGTGGGAGAATCTAACCTTACCAAGTCGCTAACTTTCTTTCAATTTTTCCTCTAGGAACCTCTAGTTGCTTGCTTTTTGTTTCCGGTGATGAAGTGGTAATCCTGGATAGGTTGTAAAAGGCAGCTTTGACAAGGTGCATCCAATAAGCTGTGCGAAAAACTTTCTCTCAACATCTGGATGCCAAATATATATAGATCGCTTTTTTGAAAATTGATGTTCAGACTCATTGCCAGTTCAAATGCGTAGAATATGAATTTCAAAATTGAAGAGTATTGTCTGCTTGCATTGCACATTAGAAGGATGGTATCGGCATACTGTATACTCAGAATATTTTTGGTCGTTTCATATGATCTATTTTTTTTGTTATGTTATTTGATGCTGTTAAGTTGAGAAGGTGACTGAGAAGATTTGTAAATAAATAAAAAATATAAGAGAAAGGGGATCCCCCTACCACAACCCTCTCCTATTTTGAATCCAGTTTGAGAGTTCTCCGTTTGTTAGCAGAGTCATCCTGCTGGAGTATAAAATTTTTTGATCCAAATTGCCATTTGGGCCGTAACCTCTGAATTTTAAAAGGGAGAGAAGGAAAGACCAATTGATCTTGTCAAAGACTTTCTCGAAGTTTATTTTGATGACCAGGCCCTTTTGTTTGTAGCAATGAGCGATGATCTCCATAGCGGTTAGGTAGCAATCTAAAATTTGTCTGGATTTAATAAAGATGGGTTGAGAATCCTTTACCAATCGGTCTATAAAACTTGATGGTCCAATTGCTAGAGCTTTAGAGAATATTTTGAGGATTCCATGTAATAGATTTATTGGCTTATAATCACTTGTTTGCATTCCTTCTTCTTAAAGATCAAAGCAACATAGGAGTAATTGAGTTTGAACAAATCAATTTTATTTCAGTGAATATCTGATAATAATCTACTCAGATCTTCTTTATTGTATCCTAAAAGTACTGATAAAATGAGATAGAGAAGCCATGAGGTCTTGGTGATTTGCTCGGCCCTCGACTAAGTTAAAGAGAGCATTCTTAATTTCTTCTTCTGAGAAAGGTGCATCGAGTTCTATAAGATTTTCTAGGAAGTCTGAGTAAATGGCATCCCAGCTTAGTTGAGCTTGGGAGCTTTCCTTAATACACAAAAGGTTCTCATGAAATCTGGAAAGGGCTACTTTGATCTGTTCTGGTTTGTCAAAGAGGTTGCCTTGATCCTCAGTCTAAATGATTATATTTTTTCTTTCTTGAAATTTGTTATTATGTAAAAAAGTTTAGTATTTTTGTCACAATACCTCAACCAATTAGCTCTAGATCTTTGTCACGCCCCGAACCTAACACCCAGGTCGGATGCGTGATGGCCACATACTCCTTAGGACAAGCTCTAAAGAATATGCAAGGTTTAAAATAATTCATTATAATCTCAACATCCATAATGTCTAATTTCAATAATAATTAGTAAAACTTGCATAATTACAAATTAAATTCCTTCAATTCTCTGATCAGGTATCAATGACACTCTATTTATGTATCCGCTCACTCGCAAATACATACCATAGTAAATTATGAGCATCCTACAATTTTAAGAAAAAAAAATGAAGGATGTGAGCTTTATATCCCAGTAAGAATTTTGTATATCACACCAATATAATAATATAATCTAAAATAAGGATATTTAATAAACATAAAATCTCATGTTCAATATCCAGAATACCGTAAACATCCATAAAGTATCTATCTTATCAATAGAGATGCATCATCATATGTTAATGGGTGAAATACTTTTATTCAGCATTAGTTTCATATCTTGTCTTCTATTTCTCTTTTCATAATCACATGATCTTTAATATTTTCTTTCTGACTTCGGACTAACCAAGATCATACCACAATCTCTATTTAATTAAAATATATCGCTTAAGTCATAAAGGCTATTTCAGGCATAAACTCCTGACGAACTATCCCAGGATGAGCTCTTGACCAGCTGTCCCACGTATAAAAGCCCGTGGGGGTTGTCCCAGGCATAAGCTCTTGGCGAGCTGTTTCAGACATGAGCATCTGATCGGCTGATCCACGTATAAACCCATGAAGGCTATCCCAAGCATAAGCTCCCGGCAGGCTATCCCAAGCACAAGCTTCTGGCGAGCTGTTCCACATGACGAGACTAGTCCAACCCATATCTTTTCTATCTAATTATTTAGGTTGCTTTCATCATATCGATTTCTAGTTTACAATTGACCAAATTGAGTATATCATATCCACATGCTTATATAATCAATTAGTGATATATATATATATAGTCCACACATAAGGCATTCATATTGAAAATTAATAAGTAATAATATCTCAAACACGATAAATCCATCAACATGAGTTTAACAACATAAAACCAATAGTATAAATCCAACAATAAAAATAGTATATATAATGGTGCTCATGTACAGGGATTTTTACCTCTATCGATGATCGATTTAAATATAGAAATCGATGAGCTTCTCAATTAACGAATCCAAAATCAAGATATTTGTTTGATACCTTTTTGTACAATAATTGCAACTCTACATGATCATGATTAAACATAAAATCATATGTGATTAAGGACAAAAAATTATGAAAAAATCCTAAACATTATAAGTCCAAGACTCTCCTAGGATCAACCAATCGATCTTGATTATGTAGGTATCTGGACCCTCCACTGATCTATAAGATTTT
>KE505486.1:105528-136314 GCA_000441515.1 Elaeis oleifera
TCTTGCCGGAGCAACCCCAACTCCGATTTAGACTTCCTTTTGCAGGTCCGGCGGCGACCGCGGCACCCTCGACTCCAGCATCTCCGACGCCGGCGGATTTTTGCAGCAACACCTGGCATATCAGTAGCTGACTAAGCAAAAATATCGGTATTTGCTCTTAATAGATTTATTAGTTGTTGCCGCTTAGAATCAGGCAACTGCGATCCAATTTGGACCGTATTCTCAGAATTTTCTTCTTTTAGTGGGATGAAAATCAGTTGCTCGACTAGTTCACCCTTTCTTCATTTTTTTTAGTCTAATTTATCAACAAACAAAGAGTCTTCAGATTGATTATTCTATGTGGAGATCAGGAAGCAATGTCGGATGAATTGTTAATCTCCATACATCTCTCCAACTCCATTTCTTGTTGAAAATCGGACTAATAGATGATATGTTGAGGCTACTGCTCTTAGGGCAAGTATGACATTGTAAGTTGATGGAACTCGAATGACAGTGAATGTCAGGAGAGCAGTGCTTTGTTGAGGATCTGTTCCTACAGTTAGTGGGAGAGTGATTTCTCCATCCACAATAACTGTATCTCTAGTGAAACCGACTAATGGTATCGAGACTCTTCTAAGTCGATCAGTCGGTAGTCGCATTCGGAAGAAAGTCGAGTAAAAAGAATATATGTTGAGCTTTCGTTATCAACTAGAATTTTTTTACATCATAATTTGCTATCATTGTCGAGACAATGACAGCATCATCATGGAGAGTTTGTATTCTCCGAACATCATCTTTCAAAAAAGTAATTACATTATCAAGTCGTCGTTTCTTCGCCGACTCTTCTTCGAAAGTTGCCCCCTTATTCTTTGATCGTCCGGAGATCATGTTGATTACTTCTACCATTAGTCGATTGTTAATTGTCTCCTCAGCTTGCGGCTGAGGTTGTTGGTCGGTGGGAGGTTAAGTCAGGCGATCGCATTGGAATTTTTCAAGATAGTCTCATCGAATCAGGGCCTCTATCTCGTCCCTGAGTTGGATGCACTGTTTGGTATCGTATCCATGATCACGATGGAACCAACAGTACTTCTTCCTATCACAGCTCCTCGATGGCGCTTTCATTGGTGGAGGGTGTCGAAGATACTTCTCTCCTTCGATCTCCATCAAAATTTATGCACGGAGAGCAGAAAGAGGAGTATAGAAGTCATACCTGCCATAGTTGTTTGGCTTTGGACTCCGTCGTCGAGGTGAAGCTCGCTTATTGATAGTCAGCTTACTTAATTCGATCGGAGCTCCACTTTTCTTCTGCTTCTTTTTCTGATCTTTTTCATCTATTTGGTGCCAGTCAGAAGCACCCTCATCCATGCGGATATACTTGTATGCACGCTCTAAAAGTTCAACATAGGTCCAGAGGAGAGTCTTGTATAGAGAATAGGTAAATCTGGATCCTCTTAGATCCCTCTTCATGGTCAATATGGCCATATCTTCATTGAGGTTCCTGACTTGAAGTGTAGCCGCGTTGAAACGAGCCACAAAATCTCTTAATGTCTCTGTCTCACCCTGCTTAATAGAGAAGAGACTGTCGGATGTTCGTGGCACCTTTCGGCTAGTGCTGAAATGGGCCACTAAAAAATATTCGAGCTGCTCGAAGGAGTTAATGCTCCTCGACTAAAGTCCGAAATATCAGGCTCGAGCAGCTTTCTGAATAGTTACCGGAAAGTCGATGCATAAGAGGACATCGGTTGCCTTTTGAATCATCATGAGAGCCTTATAGCTCTCCAAATGGTCGATCGGATTGATGGAGCCATTGTACGGCTCCATCTGTGGCATCTTAAACCAAGACGAAATCGGTTCGTCTAAGATGCGCTGAGAGAGAGGCTGGGCAGTGTGGAAGTCGTAGTTGTTGGAAGACTTCTGACCTTCCATCTGAAGTCGGACAAGTTGGCGGTCGATCTCCTTGAACTTGCATTCGTAGTCATCGAACTGCTGTTGTCGAGAAAAATCAGGGGTAGAACCCCCTGAAGAGCTTGAAGATGGAGAAGCAGAAGGCATCCGCGGCCTTTCCCTTCCTGATACTATGTACACGAGAAGGAGAGGGAGAACACCGCGAATGATGGGTGGCACGATGGGAGTGTCGAGAACGTGATTGTCCGTCTCGATGAGAGTGTCAAGATGGTTGCCTCTTTGGAGATGAGGAGGGTGAATGTCATGGTGGACGGTGGATGTGCCTAGATAGCACTGACTGAGCTACTGGCTCCTCTATCGGTGGCTGTTGCTGCTGCTGAGTTTGCTACTGTTGGAGATTTTGGACCACCTCCGTTAATACCTTCATTTGCTGTATAAGTGCAGCAATTTGTGCGTCCGTAGTGACTACAGGATGCGAAGAATTGGGCTCTACCATTGGAAGTGGGGAGGAACATCTTCCTGGCGGAAGACTGCCTCGCCGATCCTGTTGAATGCTGAGTTCTGATTTTTGGCATGGTTGCTTGTATCCTTCTCCTTACCTAACGTGCCAATCTATTGCGACCAATCTCCTGTTGCATTTGTCGCCGGTGAAGAGCACCTGCAAAACGAAATCCACACAGACCGAAATTGTGTCCAGCGTGGACCCTCCAATGCTTAAGTCAGTGGGGAGTGGTGAACAGCAGATGAAGAATATTTGAAGTGGCAGAGTCTCAGCTCAGAATTATCTTATCCATGCTGTTCATTTACCTCCCTTTTATAAGTGATTCAGATGTAACCATCGAGCACGTGGTCCCGCTTTTAATGACACTAAATTATCGGACCATAATCATAAAGTTAATGGGCTGTTTATGCCCACTAATGACCGTGACACGTAGTTGATAATCATTTATAATGATTTGATATGTAGGTTCCGCACATTCCGGTCTTATGTGATCGTGGGAAGATAAACCGACTATATGTCGGTAGTTGTGAAGATCCGAATGAGCATCGGTCGGTAACTCTGATATGCCGATGGTCATGAGTCGGATATTAACTGAGAATATCCGATTGTTGGTTGGTTAACTGATTATGGATCGGCATACTGTATTTATAAAATCGATCTATAGTCAAAATCGAAAGTCAGTTGAATTGTTCCAACAATTTTGTTTGAGAATAACAAGAGCCATCGTCGCTGGAGTCCCAGAAGTGTCTTTGAGACTTCGATGCTCTCAGACTTCTTTCTCTCTTTCTTTTTTTTTTTTTGGACTCTCTGCATTTTGCCAGTTGCCATGGTGATATAATTTTGACTATCACATGTCATGATGAAAAGGTTTTTCATGTATGGTGATTCCTACTGACATTTGATTTGGAAATTAAGCCCTCACATTTTTACTGTATTTTATCTCGAGCAGAATCTTTTACTTCTATGTGCAAGCATCATGACATTGGCAGCAAATGGTGGTGAGGAACATGTAGTCCTGTTTGGATGGCAGGATGGGCATCGATGCATAACTCCAGCCTTTGGCAATTTTGTTGGATGGGAATGAAGCAGAAAAAACATTCCGTGCCAGTTTTTGGTTCTGATCATCCCTACTTTTTAAAAGTAAGATAATTTACTATCAAGGTGTTTGAAGTAATTCTGGAAAAAAAGGGATTGGATCCTTCGTCTTTCTAGGCAAGATCTTCGATCAATCAAAGGTTATAAGTGAACAAGTCCTACAGTTGATAATCAAAAAAAACAAGTCCTGCAGTTATCCAAACAGACCCTTACAGATTAATTATGGCATCCTAAAAGTCTTGTTATCATGGAATCAATAACATACTGATCCATCCTATATTTCTAGTAATTCCTAGACATGTGGAAGATAAAATAAACTTGTTAACATGGAAGCCATATAGGCCCTCAATGAGAATTTTGTTAACAGCACAGGAATAATGGAATTATGATTAAATTAAATTAATAACCTAGTTTCATTTTCATAACAAATCGCTCTTTATATATATTTACAAGTTTGATATTGCTCTTGAAGGATGATAATTTTAGTCGATCCGTCGAATACCCAATCTTATCCAACCTGAATTGGGTAGATTTTATCTGACCTGATTAGAACTTGAAATGGCTATAGGTTTTAGAAAATACTTGAAGCAAATTCTGATGGAATATTGGTAATAGTGTGTCCCATCCCAAATTCGATCCAATATAATCCTAATCTAATTCTCTCTTTCTAAATTATAATTATTTTATATTATTTACATGATGAGTTTTTTGTCCGATCCGACCAAAAGTGGGGATGGGACTGATATAGCTATGGGGTTTTAGTTATGGGGTGAGTACGAGTAACGGCCGATTCGATCAATATCTGACCTGTTACCATCCATATTGCTCTAAGAAATTCTCTAAGAAATATACAAGCCCTTTGCTCAAGACTTTTGTTCTAAGAAATATAAGAGGGATGCCACCATTAGGGTTTCAACGCTTGATATCTCTCAAGTGAAGAGAGATGTCACGTTGCCGACAAAGTCAGCTAAGGTTAGGTGTCTCTTCCACAAGACATTTCATAGTTAACAGTTGGCTACTTCACAGAACAAACTTTGGATATAAATCCACCTGACCCACTATAATTGTTTTACTTGGACTTAGAGCATTGAATTTTCTTCAATTTCTATGGTCCTAGATACTCACCTCGAGTTCAAAAGGGCCCTAAATCTCTTTCATTCAAAGCAATCGATTTGCTTTAGGTCCCACAAGATTTTCTTTGGAACAAACTAACGGGAATCAGGGTGGCTCTATCCACACAATTTTTGTGGAAAATCTTCAATATGCACATACCACCATGGCCAGGTCTTTACCCTTTGCAGATATTGGGCATACGAAGACCACCCAATATTTTATTCAAGCATCACCATTTTGTGTTAACACTCCAGTACTCGCTTTCATATGCGCAAGTCTCAGGGAACAGCTCTCTGGGTTGTCTACAAGGATATCTTACACTGTACACACAAGCATGTGCCTCTGTGGGGTGTCCTAAGACTTGCCTTCAATGCATTGAGGACATCCCAAAGAAGCCAGACAACTAGAAGAATTCCATTGACCAAAAAAAAAAGGGTTCATGGAATGAATTTACTTTGATGTCATCAGTGGCTGTCTAAAGAACGTCATGGCATGCCCTGACATTGTTTGGCTGGGAAGAGAAATGAGCAAGAGAAGTCACCTTCATGGGAACACTAGGGCCCCAACTTTGATGTCACGTTCATCTACAAGACCACTTTCTTTGTCCAAGTGGTCCCTCCTCTGCATGCTGATAACATTGTTTGGTGAGTGACTGATCATGTTTCGTTGAATAGAAATGAAAGGATGGAAAGTCAATTGACATTCGAGCAATGCGTAACAGAGAAACTTTGATCCTGAAAAATGGGAAAAATCCACATCATGTCAAGGTTTGGATTTGAAGACTAACATAAGCTTAATACAACATGTGCTTCTTCCTCTAAGGAAACTTCTTGGTTCTTTCCTCGGGAGGAGAAGATAAAAAAGAGTGCATGGGCTAGTCAACAAAAAGATGGTACCAACATCATATGGAAGTGGAGGCTGCACGGGTCAAGTCCGCTTAAATGCAACTATCTTTACCAGACTAATTCTTTGTCCACGAAACAAATATACCGCTTTGCTGGACTGTGCCGTATAGCATAATTAATAAAAAAATATATATTTAATATAATTTAATTTTTCATCAATTTTTTAATCAAAATATTTTTTATTGAATACTATAATATCTCGGATAATATTATGATATCTTATTATTTTTCATAAAATGTAATAAGATGCAACATGCTATCATAATATTATTATGAGATCCTGTTAGTTTTTATAATATTCAGATAATTATTTATAGAATATAAAAGAATGTTATAAAATATAATAAGATGTTATAATATTATTAAGATATTCTGTTATTTTTTATAATATTCTAATAATTATTTGTAAAATACAACACGATGTAATAGGATGCCATAAGATCAAAATAGAGTAAAACAAGAGAAATGACATTTGGGTCAAAAAATTGAGGAAAAAAATCAAGCTATATTAAATATCTGTCTTCTTATTAATGGTGCTATGTGGCCCAATCTGATGAAGTGGTATATTTTTCTTCATCGGAGATGGTGGACAAAGAATTTCTCGCCCTTGTTGTCTACTAGTTTAAAGATAAGGAAACCATCTCAAAAGGGTAGGACTCATCCGAGGCCCTTTTGATGTAGCCTGAATTTGATCTCCTTATCATGGACCAACATGTGGCCTAGTAGGAGGCCAATTTCAATAGAATATCTCTCATTTCTAGATTGATGATCTAAATGAAAATAGCTAAAAGGTAATCTTCTACTTAGATTTGGACTCTAAAGAATCTAATTCTGATGGGATAGGGACTCTTAATGTATAAAAATGGCTCAAGACCAAAGTATGTAAAAGATAAATTATTCTACATCATACCTTTTTCTCACCTGTTATTCTCAATATTTATCTGACTAAGACATCAGGGCCCGATCGAAGTCAATTCGTCAAGCTCCTTTGCTTCTCTTTCTTCTCGTGGACATCACCACCTTCTAATCACTGTTTACCAACTCAAATGTTTAGGTGGGCTAACCACTGCAGTGGTGTAAGAAGGGTGATGGTGGTTGGTAAATGTCCTGGAAGATGACAGAATAATATAATACTGTTTCTTCAACATATTAGTTGAGAGTTAAACATGAAAGAGTCAAAATGTTAATGTTAATATTCTAGGAGTTGGATTACAAAAGAAAGAGTATTACAATAACTGATTGCTAAATCAATGATTAGATATATTTATCGGGGTCTGAGAGACCCTGAAGCAATTGAGTATCTGCATCAATTCTTAAGGGCTTGTTTGGTCGGAAGTGGAAGGGGAAAGTATGGCCAATGAAAATAGAAAAAAAAAAATATTTGTTTGAAGTTTTCAAAAAAGAGAGAATAAAAAAGATGTTTTTATAAAATATAATTTTTATATTTATGGAAAAAAAAGATCTACGTAGGATATGAGTTTTTGGCTTTCCCATTAATAAAATTATAATTTTTTTTCTAAAATATCCTTTTAAGCCATCAAAAGATCTACAACTGAAAATTTTCTCCATCACAATATCTCAAAAATCCTCCTCTACCATGATCTAGAGCCAAAAATACCTTTAAGCATCATAATTCTTTATTTACAAACAATAGTAACGTGTAGAATAAGATAAGATTTTTCTTGTATTAAGGGTATAATGGACTTTTTACATAATTTTCTTAAGAACGTGGATGCTCAACCAAATATAAATAGGACTGAAAGTGGACCGGGCTACACCCTTGCCCGAGTCCAACCCGAAATTTTTTTTGGTCTTTGAGCCGGGCTTAGGCCCGAAAGTTTCTGAAAAATTCAGGTCCAAATCCGACCCGAGCCCGACCCGAATTCGATTGAGCTAACCCAATCAAATTTCCCTCTCTTACACCAAAAAAAACTATGCCCTGTAATGGTGATCTACTCCATCTCCTCATCTCCACTCCTCTCTTCTTCTATTTTACTATCTCTCAGTGGCTTGTCTCTTCTTTTTGCCCCTCTTCCCCTTCCAACTTCTCCTCGCTCCTGAAGCCTAATCCTAATTTCCCCCAGAAAACCTTCGCAAAATGATGATCTGGAAGCTCCTCACCCTAAGCCACCACCACCTCCCCTCCATCCCTCTAAAATCCAGATCTGCCTCCACCTCCCCACTGCCATCGCCCCTCCGCCGCCGCCCCTCCATCGTCACCCATCCTTGCCTGCATCGTTAGAGCCAAGATTAAGCGCTTTGACGGCCCTGAACCCCGCTTCCTCTACTATGCATTCCCCACTTCGCTCTCATCGACTCAGGCTGGGAGAAGGAACTCGATCGGGCTCTGACGAGCGATTCAGAAGCTCTTCACCCTCGACAATCGCCGCCTCTCCCTCCTCTACTCTTCCGAATCTGCCTCCACCTCCTTTGCCACTGTCACCCCTCTGCCACCGCCCCTCTACCGTCACCTCCATCCTCGTCTACACCGTCAGCGCCAAAATTAAGTACCTCAACGACTTGGATGGCCGAACACCCCTTCCTCTGCTACGCATCCCCCACCCGCTCTCGCCGACCCAAGCCCAAATAGAGGACTCGACCGAGCTCTTGCGAACTGAACTTCGGGCTCAGATCCGAACTGAGCTAAAGATATATCTGAGCTCAGCCTGAAAAATAAATGAGTTCTATAATTAGACTTAAATCTGATCTGAGCTATTTCGAACCTAACCAAAAAATTCGCTCGAAATCGAACCGATCCGAGCCCAGTTCCAACCTTAAATATAAACCACTCTACAATAAACTACTTTCTTATATTTAACTAAACATACTAAAACCACTTTTTTAAGAATCAACTTTCTAAGAATAATATTTAAAAAAAAAAAATTCCCACAAATCAAACAAAACTAAATTATCAAGCCCTTGGTACAATTCACCTGGTTGGAGTACTACCTTAGGATTGGGGAGAGGATACAATATGGCTGGTTCTTTAAAATGCGATATTATATTCCATGAGAATTTAATATGGACCATGAGCACCGAATTATTTCTTTACCATCATTTGAGTGATTCACTTTATTAGTAATTGACCAAGGACGAGAAAACTTAGTTACTTGGGTACAGACCAAGCAAACCAGTTATAAATCACGGTTTTACATTATATAAGAGCCAATAACTTCTTACTCAACTGTAATCACATAACTTGTGTCTCTGATGAACTCCCAAAGTCCTCCAGAGAAATTAACAAACGATAACAAAGCTTTGTTTAGTTAATTACAATGGGAAATTTTAAGAAGCGACATGGAGACCAATACATGATTAACCCCTTTAAAGCAACACTGCAACCAAGAGTAAAACTTGCCTAGGCTTAAAGTCTGTATTATAGAAAGATCATATCTGCTTTGATTTCAGAAGGATACATAAAAATATAAGTACACCACCACAGGCTCTCTTGGAAACACCAGCGCCAGCCAGAACCTGCAGGTAAGTGACAGTTCAACCAGATGTGGGGTCTGAGTTGGAGAAGCATAGAGCTCCAGACATAAGAAACTCTTATTGCATCCACTCCAGTGCCTTGGATGACCGAGATAAACTCATCCATGAACATCACCTGCACATTGGTAAGTCCATGAGATACCGAGGGATTCCCATTCATGAACCAATCTCTCGAACCTTTGTTCTGAGCAATAAATTAGATCAACAAGAAACATACAAATGGACATATATATCATTTGCATAATACACCTTTTTCCAGTCTCTATAATCCATTGATTCTTCAATATCTCCACTTCAGCATGAAACTTGAGTTGGATGGAGTTCTGCTTTCAGATGTGTGTTAGGCATTGGCTGGCACTGCACCTGCTCAGAAAAGCTGGGTGTTGGTGCCTGCTGGCACCATCTCCACCTGCCAACAAAACCCTTCTAAGTTCTAACTAATAATTGATATAATTGATATTTGCAGTTTTCTCTTAGTCACTCTTCAAATAAATCATACCAAAGGGATCCATCTCAAGCCTCCCTTAAAATGGTGTCATGCTCTTTAGTTGTAAAATTAGAACCAACCGTCACCCATTAGTAATCTCTAAATACAAATATAGTGAAGACTTGCATCATTAAGAGGAATTTCAACCACCAAAACTAATGGTAACAGCACAACATACCCCCTGCTTTGTGAGATGTATTTCAATTTAGTGGCTGCCAGCCTATGGATAGCTTTTAATAACATGTACATCATTCTTAAATGAAACTGGGTCAGAGTTTTGTTTGCATATAAATGTCATTGTTCAGGAAGATGATGCCCTGCTTTAAACAAGCTTTCTTCCTTGTTTTTTAGTCAGAAAATTGAGAGAGCAATTTGGATGCTCAGCTTATACACCCAAATAACTAACTATTCTCCAGCTTTCAACCAAAATGTAGGCATGGAATGTCAAGCAGAGCTCTAGAATTAATAAGAATCTATTTAGGATAATCTATTCTGCAGGACCAACTACCAACTGTTGGACCTCCCATACTTGTTGACAACTGCCCATGCCTGACAACAACACTAATTCACGGTGGAGATGACTCACAGTAAAGACATCTAAAATACAGATCCTAATAACATTTAAGGACTATAAAGAAGAATACAATAGTATGGTTTAGTTATCATTTTCTGGCAGACTTAGCTACTACCTCTAAGGCTCTAACAAAAAACAAGAAGAGACTTCCAAAATTGATTTTTTTTCATCGTATGTATATGGCATTGGTGAATTCTCTAAACTGTTCCACTACAAGAACACTTATCAGTTATCATGTAAAGTTTCTGGTTGGAACACAAGAAAGGAATGAATGGCTGAGTGAACTTTCAGTTTTTCCATATTTAACGAATTTGTATTTGCACAAACACAAATATCACACAGGCATAGAAACCACCAATTCTTCAAAACATATAAAACATACCTTACAACAAGGTTGCACAAGTTTGAAATGTATAATATCACTTTTGTGGGGGCAATGGGAGAGTGTTTGCAGGAAAGACAGCGGATGGTAATCCCTGAGCCTTTTCTTTAGCTGCTCAAGAAGCCGGTGAGCCTCTCTCAGTTCATCTCTAGCACCAGGCCCATGGTTTTCCCATGCATCTGCAACTTCTTGTTGGAACCCCATTGCAACAGAATAGCTGCACTTCAAAGTAGACGATGTTATTAACCATATTATTTGTCCCAAATGTGAAAGAGAGATGACTTGCATAACAAGTGTAACATGTTTTAGACATACAGTTACTGTTGAGTGCATGGTTTTGCGTCTTGACGGGACAAAGGGCATCCCAGCCATCCTGTCCCGTTTCTATGAGAAAATGGGATCGGAACGGGTTTGGAACTTTGAACCCATCCACATAGAAGAGAAGAAGAAAGAGGAAAGAAGAAAAAAAAAAGGAAAGATGAAGAAAGAAAAAATGAAGGAAAAAGATGAAAAATGAAAAAAGAAAGGAAGAAAGAAGAAAATGAAAGGAAAGAAAAGGAAAGGAAAAGAATAAAAAGAAGGAAGAAAGGAAGAAAACAAGAAAAAAAGAGAGAAAGATGAAGTATATCTATTGGGATGTATGACCAGAACTGCTATCGGGATGAGATGGGATAGCAAGGTGGCTCATTCCATGAAGAAACCAGAATATTTTCATCCCACAAGATTTAAAACCTTGGTTGAGTGCTTCTTTAGACATAGAAAACAAACTATTTGCACCACAAAGCTACGAATTCACAAAATGCTTTTTAAACAATTCTCAGCAGTTTGTAAAATGGACGAATCAAGTTTAATTCATGCAACCATTGAAATTAATAGGATAGCCTTTCATGGAAACTGGCTATTAACAAACAAAAGATTTTGTATCTCTTTAATTTAAGATGTTGTCTTGATTCACAAGATGAAAAGAAAATCTATGTGGATCCCATATAGTGAAAGTATCAGTGGCCTTTAGTGAAGCTAGAGATCATAATAAAGTTTGACAGTTAATCTCTTCTCGAATAGCAGATTTCTATAAGATCAAAAATACTTTGCAATCTACAGATGTGAGATACAAAGATATGTCTGTTGATGTTGTAGCTAAAAGAATTCTAAGTAACATATATTGACTTCAAGGTAAGAAATAATTTTAGTGCTTTCTTTATACATATGAATCTTCAAAGATATGCTTGCCAACTCCAGTCATGCATTAGCCTATTGTCCTTAGTATACAACATTTGACAAAAAAAATTACAGCTCATCATGTTCCATGTGTACCATAACTTCTAGTCAGGGCAACCCTTGAATTTGCTTGCAATATGGAAACTTCAGGGAGAGGCAAAGAAGAAAATGGAGGTCAAAATAAGGGTTCATTAGAATACTCCTTATCATGATCTATTTTCCCTTTCTAAATTACAAGCTATAATTTTACACAACTAGGTATTTGCTTGCATAGTGAAAATTCAGATAATCTGTGAAACCATGGGATTTGCAATGTCCACCTAACTAGAATATTCCAGGTTTATAACTTCTGCCTCTCATGGATCTCCATTTTTGAACTCTCTCTTTGTCATAAGCAAACATTTACTACAAAATCTTCAATCTCAATATTCAAAGTTTTGAATCAAAGATATAATAATGATTTGGGAAATAAAAACTTGTAATTGTAGCCTAAAGAATGTGGCTGCATAAACCTTGCTGAAGAATATTTCGTTTCTTTTAATGAAAAGTATCAGATCACCCCATTTCAATTCATGAACTGTGAAGGACCCCTCCTCCCTCCAAAAAAACAGAAGAAGAAGAAGAAGAAGAAGAAGAGAAAATCTGGGCAAATCTAGTCATAATAATCTAACTGGAAAAAACGGCAAATAAGCTGCAGCCTAATAGATTTTATATGCAACGAGAAGTAGGAAAATTTTGGCTGCTATAAAGATAGGCAATGCAAAGGAAAGGAAAATCGTCATACAAATATGTCAATTAGGCACACTTCACCACACTTCAGCCATTTTCATTTCTTCATGTTTCTCAACAATCAAAATTAGTTTACTTTGTGAAGACTATGACTAAATAGCACCAAAACTGTGGCCCAGTTTCAGTGCACCCAGAAATCAGTAGTGACATAATCAAGTATACATATTAGTACAAGCTGCTGTACTGCCAATATATAATTGATTCCCATTACACCACAACCAGAACTAACAGAGTTTGCAAAGCAACTTGGTAGCAATTTGCAAAAGCTGCTAGAAATTTATACATCGTACTAACATAATCAACTACCTCGTAAATAAAGAAAGCATTTTTGAACTAATAAACAAGCTAGCAAATACTTATGATTCTTTTACTGATAGCTTAAGGAATCTTTTATGCATGGCAATTTGGTTGGCCAGGATGCCAGATTCAACCAGACCACTTCGTTATGGCTTTTCTTTTTTTTGTCTTTCATTGTCCCCATCAGTCATGATGAGCTCATGTTTGACAGTTTTGACCCCCACCCTCTGAACCACTAATGGTATTTGATATGTTCCTCTTATATTATACCAAAGATAGATTAGGCAAAATGCATTCATGACTGCAGCTAGTCATAAAACCATGACTTCTCAAAACGTGAGCCAATGAATTATGACCAAGCTATTTGTCAATCTTGTTGGATCCAAAACAACCTTTTACTCGTATGAAAAATTTTAATAGTGCCAAAAGTTTAGTTTAACAATGAATAATTATCAATCTACTATTGAAGGTCTATAAAACTGGAGAAGGCTCAAACTTAAAACTACAATTCAATTAATATAGTCAAGAAATAACAATAAAGAATAACCCCCACTTCAAGAAGTGAAGGCACAAACAGCCTGTAACATGCCTGCACATGTGCAAACGTGCACACACGCGCACGCACACACACACAGAGAGAGAAATATAAACCTCTTCATCCTCAGCCTTTGTGAACAATTCCATTATGTACCATTTGTCAATATAAAATTAGCAAGAACAATCATTATGCATTGAACAGAAATATTTAATATAACCAATGATGCTCCTACATAGCCAGTAAGCCAAAGTCCAACACCAGAGCCTGCTTTTCAGATTTTCAAAAGCATAAATTTCTAAAGAGGCTATATCCTCCCTCATTGCACATGCTTTTGAATCCTTTATCATTCCTAGGTAACTCTCTCTCTCTCCACCCCTTCTTCACTCGCAGGGCATTTATCATCTTTAGCCATATCATGTCAACCAGCAGTCATTTACTCGATCCTCTACTGCCTAATGCTAAAGCTACTTGAAAAACTGTCTTTAAGTTTTCCACAAATCCACCTGAAATCATAGCTTGCCTTCTTCCCTCTATGCTATCCAAAAACATAGAGACCTTGGAGGGTCACACTTGACTGTTCAAGCTTAAACATGTAACCTATAAGCCTGTAAGGTAGGTCCTTATAACCTTTTAGTTCTCAAAGCCTCTCACTTTCCAAGAGTTTCCTTCACCAATTATTTGGCTCTATGTGACTAAGGGTAGCCATCAGGATGAGAATCAGCCATAAACTGCCTTCATGGATCATACCTTGATTCATACAGATGGCCTTACACAAATGGTACCAAGTTGATTAACTAAGGTTAACCACATCAAAAGTCATCACCACCATAAGAACAATCAATTCACTTACATGTATTTACTGTTTTCTCTTTTTTTTCCAAACTGACACAATATTTTCAACTATATATTGCCTTACAAAATATTCCATTAAGTACATAGAGATCAGTCAAGATTCCAAAAGCATATATACGCATCATCCACCCAACTCTTTTATTATATAACCAATCCCTTCAATTTTATTCTACTAAATTATATCAACCGCTTGATGTTGACTCATGCAAAAAACAGAAAGTTTATATAAGAGATTTTTGTTTTTGAGGTATTAGGTGTACCTTCATAACCCCCTACTAGCTAGACTGATTAATGTAGTACAGAAATGAGCTGGCAATAGCCAATCACACATAAGTATTATAGAGGAAGGCACTCAAACTTTCAAATTAATCAACATTGATATAATCACCAAGCTTGAAAGTTTATCCATAAATAAGAAATGATGCATCCCCTCGTTTGTTGGGAAAATGTTGGACATGATCATTTTCAAGATTTAGCCATGTTATGCGAGATACTTATACAGCAACCTGTTTGTTTAATAGCTTTTACACTGATTAAGTTTGGGCAACAGATAAATGGAGGTCAGATGTTAAATTTACAGAAGTTGAAAAACTGTATCCAAGAAACAAGTGGTGGATCTCAGAAACAAACTATATGAGTTAGATTGAGAAATTCATTAGTAAACTACTAGGTTGAAGATATATTCAGCATATAGAATAATTTTTGAGGCAAATGTAATCACAAAGAACGTTGATCATGCACTTGCACATGAATCTATGTTCATGTCGATCTTAAAGAATACTTCAGATGATACAGCCATAAGAGACCTAGCCTTTGGCTAATGGCTTGAGTTTGGGTACAGCAATTTTATTGCCCATTATTCAGTAAGCCAATCCAACAAAGACAAATCTCATGAATGAAGAAATCAATACACAACAAAAGAGGCATAGTTTGAATAAAAATAGGAGTCAGTTTCATAGTTTTGCAACAGCAATGTACTGGAAGATCAGTATCCAATATGAGGCATCAGTTCTGTTGAGAACACAAATAATTTTTGCATATTTTTGTATGAAATTCTATGAAAATCCAAATTTTGCAGTTTTATGAAGTTTTAAATTATCTTCTGCTATGGAAAGTCTTGGCTTGAGTAAATAGTTGGAACAGAACTGAGTTCAGAACTAGAGAATACTTTCTTCTTGCTAGCTTCATAGACAAAAGGTTCTAAGAGTTTTAATTTTTTCTGATTTGAAGTCTTGTGTTGATGAGACACCAAGCCACTCTTCAGTGGAGCAAATCCATTGTACTCTTGTGAATAAGAATGAGCTTAGCTGGTTTCCAAGAACAATCACAGTAAGATCCTGTGAAATTTGGACTTTAGCTGGTCTCCTGCAGGCTTAAATCTGTAATTGAGAAAATAGGGTTTGGAGGATTGCAAATTGATCCCTTATTATCAATTTGTGAATCCCAATAAAGATTTCCAGCACCAAAGCAAGTCCTTTCCTATGGAAAAGCGAAAAATTATCGAAGAAACAGCCTTGTTTTTGTTGACATATGATTATGCAATGGACCATCCAATGATGACAGCATAGGTGAGGTTCAATCCAAGCATCACTACTAGGCCCAATGAGACAAATCACAAAATATTAAGCATTGAGAATAAAAATCTAATACTAGAAAAGTAAAGACAACAAAATATAAAAAAAGATGTAAGTCAAGGGCAAAAAAACAGCAGCAGTATTTGTCCATTCATGTGTATGGATGTAGGCCCTGAAACCTTAGGCGGCTCAAGTGTTACATGATCCCTGTTTTGGGTTATGGATATGACAAAATGCTTCCAATGGTTGTTCAGGCGCACGGACATTAGCCACAGAAACCTTCGGTAGCTCAAGTCATGAATCGGCTACAGTAAGGGTTAAAGAATACTGGGTTCACATGACCTCCTTATGGGCGGAAATAGGTTCCAAATTCCAGATGTTCAAAGAATGATTCCTATGATGATGAGGTCAGAGCATAGCCATCAAGCATCAGATATGAAACCTTCAGCAGCATAGTCTCCATATCATAATTCTAAAAATGAAGTAGAGTATATGGAAAGTTGATGTTGGTAGTTGGTGATTCAATCACCAAAGCAAATGGCTGGGTTGATATACAGACCAACGAGTCATATTTCCAAGAATGTGTGTTTTAAAGTTGCCAATTTCTACAACAAATTGGAATTCGTAACATATCTTGATTAAATTATGGCTGATGGAGCTTAGTATGATTGGTGCAATTGATGGAATGAAAACATCAAATTTGTAAAGGCCAAAACAAAGGGATCTGTAAGTCTGTATTGATATAATATGGCAATTGGTTGCATAGAAAAGAACAAGCAACAATCGGGCATCTGCAACAAGATGAATATCAATATGAATAAACAGTTTCTTCCGGCTAACTAAAGGAAAAGAAAAATTGATTGGAGGACCACAAAGAATTCTGCAAGTTCACTTTTGTAATTTTGTGCATTAGACTGCAGCTTCCAAAGTGGTGGTTTTGCAATGCTAGTCTATGGGCAAACAACCAAAAGGCATCACAATGTCGAAGATTTATTTAAAGAAAATATCAATTCACTCTCAGAATCGAGAATTATTTGCATAAATTAAGCTTCTAGGCAAGAACACTTTCAAGGTACAGACCTAACTGCTCAACGTTCGCCCAGTGCTCCATGTAGCTCTTTTTATGATGACATCTCATGCATGAGTAGAAAGGACAGAAATAATAAGAATTCTAAGTTGCTACTCATGATCTGATGAAAGAGAATAACATCATCTTTGGACCTCAAAATGGACATGAAAAGACTTGCATGCTTCAAGTGCAGAGGTGTGTGATGGTTTGTCCTAGTAGAAGTAGCAACTCTCTGAAAAAGGAGCAAGAACAAGAATCTGAAAAGAAAACATATCGCTGACTGAAGTGGGAGAAGAAATTCATAATTCATGTCTCTTTAGAAAGAGGGTGTCTTATGGTGGGAGATCACCACAGAGATTATCTGTGGAGCAAAAGACAATGTATCACAAGAACTTGTTGACAAGATCTCATTTCAAGTATAGAAGCATCTTAGGCATGTCATCACCCCCTCTAGCTATGCCCTTGACCCTGACCACAAAGCATCACATAATCTACACCAGCTTAGACCCATCATAAACACTAAAAAAGTTTAAAACTAGCATTACAACTGAATATCTTGCATTACAGCTGAACATTGTTTTCTGTCAAATCATTAACCTAAAGCTGCATGGTGTTTTGAGGTCTATAAACTCCAGCACAAGGCATTTAAATATTTTTAACTTATGCAAGATTTCTTATCTAGTTTTTCATAGTTGCAGTTACGAACATAAATAGGATGTCAGATATAAATATTTGTCAAATGAGTACACAAACAAATTTTATGGTTGAAGATAACCACCAAGGATTCCACATGTACCTTTAAGACAATTGAATTTGATGCATCTAGATACTTCAAAGTCAACTATAATCCTTAGTTTCAAAATCTAATAACTTATGACTACTATTAAGTTACCATAAACGTTGGGTGGTGGAGCCTAATCCACCCAAACTTGACATAAACAAGACCCAAAGAAGTCCAGAAAAGACTTCACAGTGAAAAGGAGGCCTGCAGAAGGGCCTGGCCATCAGCAGGCCGGCCCAGCCCGCAGGAACAGCAGCAGGTCGCAGCGCACGGCCCAATGAGCAGACGGCCCAGCACGCAGGCGGCCCAGCACGGACGCGCGTGGGCATGCATGGGCCGGCCCGGCGGGGCACGGCATACCACGGTCCATCATGCCAGGGAGAAGAGCGCAGTCCATGAGAGGCTGCGTGGACCAAGCCTCGTTCCACCCCCATTCTCACGGTCCACCATGGACCAGCGAGTGTTTCACCCTCGTTTCTCGCGGTCTATGGCATTTCTGTGGACCGATAGCGCGATCGAATGGCTAAGGCTTGATCTGGCGACAATTGGGCCGATCCGACAGTTGGGACGGTGAGCGGCATTTGTTTTTTGCACGATCATGTGGCTATGGTTGTTTGTAGCTTAAATCCAATGGTCAGGGGCTATTTAGACTTGTAATCGGACTCTTTACTCCGATCTAGGCTCGATTTGAGGCCTTTAAGGAGGCTTGTGGGCAATAGAGAGTAGGATCGCCTGAGACAACAGACGGTGCTTAGCAAATAGCAACCAAAGTTTTTCAAGAGAGAAAAGAAAAAGAGGGAGAGAGATCAAAAGAGGGCTTGGGTCTTCTTGTGTGCTATCTTAGGGTACTTCTAGGTGTAAGAAAAATTTCTAGGAGGGATTTCATCTTCCTGTTAGGACTGTTTTGCATCCAAAAGAGAGGGAAAAAGAGAGGTTCTTCTTTGTTCTCATCTCTTGTAAACTTTTTGTTTATTCATAGTGCAAATATTATTCTGTGCGGCCGTGGACGTAGGAGTAAGAGACTTCGAACCACATAAACCTCTTGTGTTTCGTGCTTATATATTTTATATTTTTTAGATTTTTCCTTCCCTTCTCCTGCAACTACCGTAATCTGCTGCGCATTGCTACCTAACAATTGGTATCAGAACACCGAGCTTGAGGAAAAGAGTGGGAGCGATGGCAGGAGATGAAAGAAAAATCAAGATTGATAAGTTCGATGGAAAAGACTTCGCTTTTTGGAAAATGCAGATTGAGGATTATTGTATCAAAAAAAGCTTCATCTACCTCTTGAAGAAAAGAAACCTGAAGACATGTCACAAGCAAATTTGGATTTATTGGACCGCCAAGCTCTGGAAAGCATTCGTTTGACGTTGGTCAGGAACGTCACGTTCAACATCCTGGAGGAAAAGACGACAATTGATTTGATGAAGGCTATATCTAACATGTATGAGAAGCCTTCGGCCTCCAACAAGATATACCTTATGCGTCATCTATTCAATTTGAAGATGCTCGAAGGTGCGTCTGTTACTGATTACATCAATAAATTCAATCTGATTACTAATCAATTAAGCTCTGTTGATATTGGTTTTGAGGATGAAGTTCATGCTTTAATTTACTATCTTCTTTGCCCGAGAGTTGGGGTGTTATTGTGACAGCGGTGAGTAGTTCTTATGGCTCAAGTAAGCTGAAATTTGAAGAGGTTCGGAATCCGATTCTCAGTGAAGATACCAGAAGGACAGAATCTAAAAAAACTCTGGTTCTATTTTGATCACTCAAGAAAGCAGAGGAAGGACTACACAACGCAACAAAGACTGTGGGAGGCCCAAGTCTAAACAAAGAGCCAATCAAGACCGAAAGGTAATGGCTGTTGGCACTGCAGCAAAAAAGGTACATTAGAAAAACTACTGGGCAAGAAAAGATAAAGGACAGAACGAGGAATCCTTCAATGGAGCAACAGAAGCAACTGCTGATGCTCTGGTCCTCAGCATAGACAGTCCGATGGAGTCATGGGTCCTAGACTCTAGAGCTTCATTTCATTCCACCTCACAAAAGGAGTGTATGTTGAATTACACTGTCGAAGATTTCGGAAAGATTTATCTTGCTGATGATGAGCCGTTGAATGTTGTAGGAAAAGGTGATGTGCATATAAAAAGGCTGAACCAGTCGGTATGGAAGCTCAAAAATGTCAGGCATGTCCTAGATTTAAAAGAATCTGATTTCAGTTGGATGGTTGGATACTGAGGGATACATTACGACTTTTGTTGGTGGCTCTTGGAAGATCACCAAAGGTGCTATGGTGGTAGCACGAGAAAGCAAGATGGGTACCCTCTACATGACGAGTAATGTCAGAGATTCAGTGGCACTGGCACTGGCAAACTCAAAGTTGTGGCATTGCAGACTGGGTCACATGAGCAAGAAGGAATGCAAGTACTGTTGAAGAAGGACAAACTGACAGGTCTAAAGTTTCTTGACGTTGGTCTCTACGAGGATTGTATTTTGAGAACAAAGAAGGTCAGTTTCTCCAAGACTGGCAGAACACGAAAGACAAGAAAATTGAAGCCTATACACAGACGCGTAGGGTCCCTCTCCTATCACATCCCTTGGAGGCTCGCGATACTACGTGACGTTCATCGATGATTCCACCAGAAAGGTATATATGGATTTATTTTTTGAAGAATAAATCTGACGTATTTGTTACTTTCAAGAATTGGAAGAGTTTGGTAGAGAACGAGTCTGATGAAAAAATCAAGTACCTGAGATCAGACAATGAAGGCGAATATGACAGCACCGAGTTCAAAAGGCTCCACACAGCAAGTGGAATCAAGATGGAGAAGACCATCCCGAGAACATCACAGCAAAACAGGGTAGCTGAGCATATGAACTGGACCTTGAACGAGAGAACCAGGAGCATGAGGATTCATGCTGGTTTGCCCAAGATGTTCTGGGCTGAGACAGTTAGCACTGCTGCCTATCTGTTAAATAGAGGTCGCTCAGTTTCTATTGATAACAAGCTACCAGAAGAAGAGTGGACAGAAAAATCAGTAAATTTATCTCACCTGAAGGTCTTCGGCTGTGTCTCTTATGTGTTCATCAATGCTGAAAGGAGAGACAAGCTCGATGCTAAATCAAAGAAGTGCTTCTTCATTGGGTATGGCACTGATGAATTCGATGATAAATTTGGAGCGAGCAGGACATGAATATCATCAGGAGCAAAAACATGATCTTCAATGAAAGAAGCCTCTACAAAGATAAGGATGTTCCTGACAGTGTAGGAAAGTCAGTCAAGGAGAATGAACAGATCGAGTTAGAAGGTATCACAGAGGATGATATTGTCAAGGGAGCTAATGAAGATCATGAACCAGAGTCAGAGATACCTCAGCTAAAGAGATCCATGAGAATCTCAAGACCACCAGAAAGGTACTCACCTTCTCTTCATTATTTATTGTTGACAAATGGCGGTGAACCTGAATGCTACGAAGAAGCTGTGGAGAGCAAAGATTCGCTCAAGTGGGAGCTGGCAATGAAGGACGAAATGCAATTCTTGAAGAAGAATTAGACTTGGGAGCTCGACACACTACCGGAAGGAAAGAAGGCTCTGCACAACAAGTGGGTTTACAAGATCAAGGAAGAGTATGATGGTAGCAAGAGGTATAAGACCAGATTAGTTGTTAAAGGCTTCCAATAGAAAGAAAGCATCGACTACACTGAATTTTTTCTTCTGTTGCTAAGCTCTCTACTATTAGAGTGATTCTAAGTATAGTAACAGCTGAAAATTTATACTTAAAACAGTTAGATGTTACTACTGCTTTCCTGCATAATGAGATAGATGAAGACATATATATGCAGCAGCCTGTTGGCTTTGTAGTTCTTGATAAAGAAGATCTTGTGTGTAAGTTGAGAAAGAGCTTGTATGGTTTGAAACAGACCCCTAGATTATGGTATAAGAAATTTGATGGATTCATGACTAACAATAGTTTTGCAAGGTGCTAGGAGGATCATTGCTGTTATTACAGGATACTCGATGACAATTTTATTATCTTACTCTTGTATATTGATGACATGCTGATAGCCGGACCAAACATGCAAGAGATTAAAAGATGGAAAAGAAAGCTGTCAAGAGAGGTAGCAATGAAGGATATGGATGTAGCAAAATAGATACTTGGACTGAGAATCGAAAGAGACAGAGTGGCAGGCATACTGAAGCTGATTCAAGGAAGCTACATCGAAAAGATGCTGGATGGGTTTAACATGACAGATGCAAAGCCTGTGAAGACACCTGTGGCCAGTCATTTCAAGCTTTCAAAGGAACAATCACCCAAGGATGATGATAAGCTGAAGAGAATGGCAAGAATTCCTTATGTTTCAGCAGTTGGCAGTTTGATGTATGCGATGGTTTGTACGAGATCCGACATTGCACATGCAGTGAGAGCTGTGAGCAGGTACATGGCCAATCCGGATGAGCAACATTGGGAAGCTGTCAAATGGATCTTGAGATACTTGAAAGGTACCAAGGATATCGACTTATACTACAGGAGGGGCAGTTAAACACTAAAGGGATTCGTGGATGAAGACTTAGGTGGTGATGCCGACACCAGGAGGAGCACGACTGGGTATGTATTTATCATTGACGGGACAGTAGTGAGTTGGATTTTACAGTTGCAAAAGATTATGGCTCTTTCTACTACCAAGGTAAAATATATTGCTATTACAGAAGTCAGCAAGGAGATGATTTGACTGCAAAATTTACTGAAAGAACTAAGTAGAGAGTAGAGTTGTAGTGTACTATTCAGTGACAGTCAGAGTGCTATTTATCTTGTAAAGAATCTCATGTTCCATGCGAGAACAAAGCATATACAGCTTAGATATCACTTCATCAGGATATTGCTTGAAGATGAAAATTTGTCACTAGAAAAGATTCAGGGCTCGAAGAATTCAGCTGATATGCTAATCAAGATAGTCACTGCAGAGAAATTGGGGCTATATATGACTTCAATTGGCCTTCGAAGCTAGTTGAATGGAGACGTCGCACAGAATACTAACTTACATTATGTAAATTATTTTTCTATTTCAGGTGGATGCACGTTTGGATGTCTTAGTCTCCAAGTGGAAGAATTGTTGGGTGGTGGAGCCTAATCCACCCAAACTGGACATAAACAAGACCCAAAGAAGCCCAGAAAAGACTTTACAGCGAAGAGGAGGCCTGCAGGAGGGTCTGGCCATCAACAGGCCAAGGCCATGGCCCAGTCCGCAGGAACAACAACAAGCCGCAGCGCGCAGCCCAGTGCGGGCATGCGCGGGCCGGCCCAGGTGGGGCATGGCGTACCGCGGTCCATCGCGCCAGGGAGAAGAGCGCGGTCCAAGGGAGGCCGCGTGGACCAAGCCTCGTTTCCACCCCCGATTCTCGCGGTCCATCGTGGACCAACGAGTATTTCACCCTCGTTTCTCACGGTCTATGGCATTTCTATGGACCGACAGCACGATCGAACAGCTGAGGCTTAATCTGATGATAATTGGGCGTGATCCGATGGTTGGGATGGTGAGCGGTGTTGTTTTTGCGTGATCATGTGGCTATGGTTGTTTGCGGCTTAAATCCAACGGTCAGAGGCTATTAAGACTTGTAATCGGACTCTTTACTCTGATCTGGGCTCGATTTGAGGCCTTTAACGAAGCTTGTAGGCAATAGAGAGTAGGATCGCCTGAGATAGCAGACGGTGGTAGCAAACAGCAACCAAAGTTTTTCAAGAAAGAAAGAAAAGAGGGAGAGAAATCAAACGAGGGCTTAGGTCTTCTTGTGTGCTATCTTAGGGTACTTCCAGGGGTGAGAAGAATTTTTAGGAGGGATTTCATCTTCCTGTTGGGGCTGTTTGGCATCCAGAAGAGAGAAAAAAGAAAGGTTCTTCTTTGTTCTCATCTCTTATAAACTTCCTGTTTTATTCATAGTGAAAATATTATTCTATGCGGCCGTAGACATAGGAGCAAGAGACTTCGAACCACGTAAACCTCTTGTGTTTCGTGCTTGCGTGTTTTATATTTTTCAGATTTTCTTTCCCTTCTCCTGCGGCTAACGTAATCCGCTGCGCATCGCTACCTAACAAAAAAATCCAAAAACAAAAGTATTTGAGTAGAACAACGAGATGAACATGTACCTTCCCATGGCTCCAAATGCATTTGCAAGGCATTGGCATGTGTCTATTGAATCCTCATGGTATGGCCCGAATGAGAAATCAATGATGTCTTTCGCAAGTGCTAGCATCTTCACAGCCGATTGCGGCTGGTCCATCTCCAAGTATGCCTGTCCCAAATGCTTATAACAAACCAACCAAAATGCTTTGGGCCAAAGCAGTTCTTCAGCTTCTCAATTGCACTTTCCAAATATGGAACTGCCTGGGCACTCTTTTGTCACAAGAAGCAACCACCCCATCCTTGCCATGATGCTCCCTCAAGGTGCTGCTCCTGTGGAAGCTTCTCAAGCATTGCAAGAGTCCGTTTCATTAAAGATAGAGCCATTTCAAATTCATTCATCGTCTCATACAGCATAGATATATCTGCATATGCCTCAGCAATCTTTGCAGGAGAGGCTGAACCTTTCTCGTCGAGAATACCACAAGCAATTTCCAAACACCTCCTTGAGTCCCCAAACTTCTCTTGGCAACACAAGGCTTTCGCCATAGAGACAAAAATGAATGCCCGAGTCTCACTCTCCTTTTCAGACCGCTGAATCACTCTTTTAAGAGTGTTCATTGCCTCCTCCACCCTACCTAATGCAATTTGAATATTGGCCGCATCGATTTCCAACTCAAGCAATTCAGTATCCAATCCTGAACTCTCGAAGACCCTCCTTGAGAGCTCGTTCTGCTCCAATGCTTCCTTATCCTTCCCCAAGCCAGTATAGATAACCCCAAGAAGCCGCCGAACAGGGACCACCTCTGCAGAATCCATCCCAAATTGGGCCTCATAAATCTCCAGCGCCTTCAAACACAACGCCAAGGCCTCCTCAAAGTCCAACACTACAGTGCAAGCCTCTGCCAAATCCTTATAGGCAGTGCCCAATTCCCGACTACTATGCTCCAAGGTCGACTTTTTAAGCTCTAGAGACTTTCGTAGGTTAAGCAAAGCTTCCCTTCTTCGGCCCATTGCGGTCTTCGTACTCGCAAGCTGGATCTGGACGGCGATGCTCACCAATCTAACTTCAGAATGGCTGCAACTTCCAAATTCCAGCCTATCAAGAATCTCATCAGCCGCGTTCAATGACTCCAAGCTATCGTCGAACCTCTGGAGCTTGCAAGCAACCGAGCCCATCAAGCGAAGAGCTTTCACGACCGAGAGCGACCATCCCCCATCCCTCTTCTCGAAAATCTTCAGAGCTCTAAGGGCAAAGTCGAGAGCTTTATGGGCTTCCTCGAAGCCTGGAGAGTCTAGACGCTCGCCCGCCATCAGGCAGGCCGCACCGAGCCTCTCGTCGCTCTCGTCGAGAGAGGATTCCATGTCTTTGAAGGCGGCGAGGAGTTCCTCTGAGGTGGTGGCGGATTCGAGAGCTTCTAGGAGATTGGATGCTCTGAGCTCTGAATGGCGAGAGGGGATAGGAAGGGAGATTAGGGAAAAGGTTTGGGTGGCGCGATGTGGAGGGCATTTCGAGAAGGGATGGGAGTTGGGGAGGAGTGGGTGGGAATTGGAGGTAGGGTTGAGATGGGGAGGAGAGAGGAGGGATGGGCGTCGCGGAAAGAGGTGAGAGAAGAGATTTGTGGCGAGATTTCGGGAAGAGAGGTTGGATTCCGTGACGGCAGAGAGGAGAGAGGAAGAAGCTCTTCTCATGGCTCGGAGGAGGGACGAGGGCTACTCTGCGAAGAGACTCCGAATCGTAAAACTCTTTTATGTACCCAAGAGGGACGGGTCGTAGGGTCGATGGTTTGCAGGTCTAACAGGACCGGGTCCGGACTAGAACAAGCATCTAAAAATTAGTTTAATATATTGCTGGTGTGTAAAGTTGAAGGCGCGACTGTGAATAATATCAAGATACAGAGAGTCTAAATCATACCACATTTGCATCGAGAAAGTTATATTCAATAAAAATGTGTAATTACAAAATTTTAATCAATGATTTATGATCAATCTGTCTAAATAAAGTTGTTTACTCATTTTTATTTACTAAATTAAATCTTATGTGTATAATGCATGCGGAAGGAAAACAAGGTTGTGGTGCGTCTATGTGATTGATGATAGATATGCGGCTTTCTTATTATACAGTCGGGAGTTCGGAGTTTGAGTGACGAAGGGGAGGGGGGAGAGAGAAAGAGAAAAATAAAAGAGAGCGAAAATTGAAAGTCTTAAATATTATTTAGCATTATTTTATTAATTTATTTAAATTAAATTAAATTTATTTTATTAATTTTAAAATATAATTATTAATAAAATATAAATATGATAATGATGGCTAAGACAACTGTAATAGCAGCAAAGATATTAAAATCTATAGCGGTGATAACGACGATAATGGTTATGACAGTGGAGATCCTGATAATATGGTAGCGACGACAATGATAATACTGGTAGCTAGTATGGCAAAGGCTATGATATTAGTGGTTGTGTATAGCTAAAATAAGAGTCGAAAGATTTTGGACTGGAGATGGGTCAATACTTAGTCCGATCTGAGCTCTAACATGAAGTCGGAACTCGAACCAAGTCAGATGTTGAGCTATAAAGCAAACTCAAGATTGATGCAGATCCGAGCCTAAAGGCCCAATGCGAGCCTAAATTTGACCACATCCTGAGCTAATTTAAGTCTGGAATCTGACCTAATGATATTTCAATTTTTGTTGGTGAGCCCAAGCCTAAACTAAGTCATTCGTCCTAATTCCATCGGACAATTGAATCTATCCCTAATTTCTTGATTGGTCAACACCTAACCGTCATAATTTCCCTAGGCTTTGAGATCCTTCTCTCCTTTGTCTCTTCACCTCTCTCTACCTATCTTGCTTTTGTCGACTTTCCTTCCAACTTGATGTCTATTACCTTGTCACTTCCCCTCTGATCGTTGCTAGTGGTTGGTCCAAGCAAGGCAATGTGATCATCCTTTTGTTGGCTGACGATGGTGCTAAAAACCATCAATATGATTGTTCATGGGTTTATTTTTCACATGAAAGAAGGATTTACCTTCCTTCGCACATATGCACTATTGGAACATCAATAGCTTACTTTAAGATCTATACTGCTGGATAAATAAAAGAGTTTAAAGTGCTTTGAAATCCATATGATGTATGATCCAATGATAGTTTCATGTGAAGGAATGTGAATCCTTCTTTTGAGTGAAAGATAGTCCCTAGTCCCCAATATGATACCTCTCTGCCTCTAAGGACTCTATCGAATATTCTTCTCTACATGATGGCATGATATCTCTATTCTTCTCTCCTCTTTTCACGGTGGTAAACAAAGTGGGGCTTGATCAGGACTTGGCTTGAAGTTACCAATTATCTCCAATATTACAATTAAGGGTATTGCCTATTTGGAGATTTTTTGATGTTGGATCAAAATAATTATTTAATAATTTTCAAATATGGATTGAACCTCGTTCCATATTGAATGATGCTTCATGCTTTTACTCCTTGTTTATTGCATAAAAAATTATATTTTTCAAAAACATAAATAATTAATTTTAGAAGCTATGGAATAATTGATGGCACCGAAGGGAATAATTAACTAGATGAGAAGATATTTAATAATATTTATTATTTACTGAGATGAGGTATATTGGCTATCTTTATTCTTTTGCTACCATCAGATTTTGAAGCCAATTGTTCTTTGATATAAGATTTTATTGAAGCTTTTGCATATGTATCTAGATCTCATGATTTTGTTTAGCAATAAAATTGGTGTTTTTTTTAAAAAAATTCTTTACCTTACATGTGTGTAGGAGCTAATCTATACAGAACGTGGCTACTCTATTCTTGTCAAATGAAGAGTTAGTCTGTTGGCAGAGCAACCAATTGTCATGTTCTTATCCTGTTTGGTTGGTGATTGCCACCACTTCTAATTTTGGCTTTTGGAATGGTGAGGTGCCTTTTGATCTCTTGATGCGTTGCACTGCCATATATAAGTTGATCTTGTGAGCCCCTCATGATTGTGATCAAGCTATGAAGTAAGGACCTATTTGGATATACCTATTAGATTGGACTAAAAATCTCACAAGAATCGAGCTTATTGGCCGACCGGCTTGCATCTCCATGAGGCTATCTAAATACCAACCTTTGGACTACAAGAAGAAAAAAGACCTCCATGGTTATTTCTTTTCTTCACACGGGACCTGAAGTGGCAGGTGTTTAGTTGATGAACTCATGCTTAGATTGGTGGTGCAAACTGTCAGTGCGAGAATTCATCTGGCATCGGGATGCTAGAGTTGACGGTGGAAAGAGTCTCCTGGGTGTATGACCTGCAGAAAAGTCCTAACCGAAGATGGCTCCGACGAAGACTTTTCGACGCTCAAGTCAGAATTCTCGTTCAACAAAAGGAAGAGCGTGAGAGATAGAATAATAGTGTACTTTCTTTGAGGGTCCTCTTTGAGTCTCTTTTATAGCAGAGAGTTTGAGCTTCAGTTGGTACAATCTCGCATGATTAGGACGTGATTCATAGGGCATAAGATTGTTGTGTAAGATTTTCGGGGTGCAGTGATTGTGGTTGCCTTATCAGGTTAGAGATAGTTGTTGCCTGATAGACATGGTATTTCAAATGAAATTGCCAATTGGAGACTGTCAAGAGTTAGTCAGTGACAACTAGGGGTCGGTCACCTTAGAGCATTACCAAATAGGGGCATTTAGAAATGCACGATTGGTCGGCTAATGAAGGATCATCGACAATAATATGCAGCAATCACCAAGTAGCTGTCGATGGATTCTTGCTCACTCGAGAGGCAAGACTCAGGTTAGGCAGTTGCAAAAGGCTAGCTTGGTGAAGGTAATGGCCGACCTTGAATCGACACAGTGTTACTGTTGACAGGCTTGTCTAGCGCAAATACTTTGGATCCTGGGCCTTTTCATATAATCGGCCCATACAGAATTTTGCCCAATATATACCCCCTACTCTTGAGTTTAGTTTTAGTCTGATGAAGGGAGTACACTTGTCTTCCTTAGGCCGAGGATGTGAAATATCTCTTCAGTTGATGGGACATGTGCAACTTTTGGGATAGAAGTGCGGCGGCACGACTTGAGTCATCAGAGTAGAATTAAATGGACGTTACTTTACCTCCTCTTTTTGAATTGTGGTGCTGATTTGCACAGTTGGCGGCAGCGGTCGACCAAGTAGAGAGGTACACGTGTGCCACGTCTTGTAACTTGTTTGGAAAAAAATGATTTGATATCCTGGCATTCTCTTCTACTGGCTATAAATATTTGCCCCTAACTTTTCTGACTACTGCCAGGCTCTTCGACTCCTCCTACCTTTCTTCTCCATTATCGCAGCTTTTTGGAACAAGAGGCCTTTCTTCTTCTTCTTCCACAGCACACTATTCAGAGGGGTTTTTAAAGGTCTCGATGATTGCTCCACTTCTTTTATCTCCTTCCTTTGTTCTTAGGTGGATTTTCTTTCTCGCCCATCTATTTCTCTATTTCTCCTTTTTTTTCTTTAGACATCCCTCTGGCCCTTTTGTTTGGGGATGGCCGAACAGAGTGAACTTGGACCTAGCGACTATGGTTCTGTGTTGAATCTGAATGATTTGAGCCGGATGCGGATTTGGTACGGGATCCCTCCTGATTTTGATCTCGAACTCTCTAGAGCAAGTGAGCGTGTAGATAATCCACCTCTCGATCAGCTTGCCATATATTAGGAAGCCCTCTGGATGGATTGAAGGCTTTCCATTCATCCTTTCATCCTTGACATCTTTTATTTTTATGGTTTGTCCTTTTGTGCCATTGTTCCGAACTCCTTTAGGTTTATGATAGATTTCTTGGTCCTTTGTATCATGGCTAGTGTCCAGCCATCTGTTACTCTTTTTCACTCTTTTTTCACCTTTAAGAGGCATCCTCGCTCCAAGGATTGGTAGTACTTTTCTTTTCAAAGGGGAGTTTCTCCTCTGATCAAGGGTGCTTCTACTTCTATTCATGGGTGGAAGGAGTGGTTCTTGTTAGTATCTAACTCTTCAGTGAAGAATTGAACTTGCCGAGCTAGAGTCGGCTAGAGGCTTCAGCATCCGATATCTCAAAGTTGGGGGCTGAGGAAGAGGGTCATTTTAGAACTCTCAGAGACTTCAAGGTTCCCTCAATTGATGAGTTGGTGTCCGATGAGGCCCTCTTTAACACTGAACTTAGCTAGGTTGTCTCCAAGGATGAGTACTATAGTTATCCATCTTATTTGTCTTTTCTTTGAGGTTGCTGATCGAGCTTGACTGTTGTAGAAATGAGGTCTGAGGACATCGTCAAAATGAAGTGGAACTTTCAAAAAGAGGAAGGTTTCTACACCCGAAGGTGCCTCCAAGAAGCCAGTGACCTACCGAGGAAAGGCTGCGGACGAGCATGGCTCAATGGTTGAAGTCACAATTATCTTGGGGACTCCCATTCCTGCAAGTCTGACTTCATTGGCTTCCAATCCTAATTTCTGTGGTTGCTCCAGTGCCGGCGTCTCCACCACCAGCGATTCTTTTGCCCACTACTTCGACGCCTTTGCCCACTGCTATGGCACCTTTGCCCACTACTTCGATGCCTTCTCGCGAGACCAAGGCTCAGTCTTCCTCTGCTCAGCTTTCCACTGCTGCAGGCCCAAGCAGCAAGCCTCCTCCGTCTGGCAAAACTGATCCTGACACCCGTCTCACCTCCATTCCTGAGGATGCAACCCTTGAGGATTGGAGGGTTATCAAAGAGCTAGCTAAGAGGTTGATGCTTCCTGTGGAATTAAAGAGTATCGTCGGAATGGACTTCGACAACCTCCAACAGTACTCCATGACTTGCATGTACCAAGTGTCATTCCTATCCCTTATTTTATTCTTTGGCTTCTTTCTTATCTTTCTATAGATCATGATTTTCCAGTAGGTGCTCCACCTTTTGGTTGACACTTTGAACTACACGTGTAAGACAGAGATCCACTGAGCCTTGTGCTGAAAAGCCGAATCCTATGCCGCAGAGGCGCGCACACTCGCGGACGTAGCCAAGGTAGAGGTCGATAGGCTGAGGGAGTCCCTCAATAAGGCTTTTGCTGATCTCGCACAGAGGGAGCTGGTGTTGGGAATAATGTCCCAAAGCCAATCGTCAGCCTG